>PVKS010004549.1:55506-92388 GCA_004027875.1 Aplodontia rufa
ACTGTCCGCCTCTCTTTAAAAAAAAAAAAATCAACCCAACAACATGATGGGTACAAGAGACATTTTTAAGATTAAAAGATAAGAGTGAGTTGAAAGTAGAAGAATAGAAAAGTATGTATCATGCAAAATATGAAAGGGAATTTGGGGGAACCCAGGAATAGGCTCCTGTAAGCCTCTAGTCACAACATCTGCATCAACTGATCATCAATAACGTGGGTTGTGTGTGTTTCTGCTTAAAGATACCTTATTTAATATTTTCATTGCCAACAGCATTATAACTCACACTGAAACAAAAAAACTTATCTAACAGGTATTTTCTCCACAGGGCACATCACAGCTTCCTTGCCATTAGGAACACCAGACAGCATTCATGTGCCGCTGTCCTGGTGGGTAATTTAAAAAGTAAAATTACTAACAAAATGCAAAAAAAAAAGGAAAAAAGGGGGGGCACTAAAACAATGAAAGGAATAATACTTGTTGATCGTATCAGAGCTGAAGCAAAAGGCAAAACATCTCAGGGTGCAGAGGCACACACCTGTAATCCCAGCAGCTCAGGAGGCTGAGGGAGGAGGAGGATTGCAAATTCAAAGCCAGCCTCAGCAACTTAGCAAGACCCTGTCTAAAAAAAGAAGAAAAAAAGTGGCTGGGGATGTGGCTCAGTTGCTAAGCACCGCTGGACTCTGTTTTCAGTACAAAAAAAACAAAAAGGCAAAACGTAGTCTTGTTCAGCCACAGCTGGGATGTGCACACCAACTCATTCAGGTTCACTGCTCTGGCTATGTCTACAAATGAATGGAAAAGAGCATTAATTTGGGAACTGTAAATATGTTTTACTGAGTAGGAAAATTTTCAAATCCATAAATAATTAAAATCAACTATATAGGACATTCTACCCACACACAGCAGGCACAAATTATTTTCAAGTGACTATATCATATGCTAGGACATAAAATCCATCCTGATTAATTTAAAGGTTGGAAATCACGCTAAGCATGTTGCTAAGCCACAACAGAATTGCATTAGAAATCAACAACAAATAAACAGGGGAAATCCATGAATACTTGGAAGTTGAACAACATACTTCCAAATAACTTATGGGCTAAAGAAGTAAACACAAGGAAAACTTGAAAATATCTTGAGCAGAGTGAAATTTTAAAACATATCAAAATGTATGAAATACAGCTAAAGCTGTGTTTAGCCCTACATATCACAAAAGAAGAAAAGCCCAAGTCAACATCCTACCTTTCCTACTTAAACTCGAAAAAAAACGAACCACTTAAATCCAAAGAAAGAATACAATAAAGATTAAAGTAGAAATAAATAAAATGGAAAACCAGAAAGTAGAAAAAATTAAAGAAACCAAGAGTTAGCTCTACGTGTAGATCAACAAAATCAAAAGTTTTTAATTAGATTAACGGAGGCAAAGAAGAGGGAAGGGACACAAACCACAAAAATCCAGAAGGAAATGAGGATGCATTTATCACAAAGTAAACAGAAATTGAATGCATTATAAAGTAGATGTTATAAAAACTTCATATTAAATGCAGTGACTGATGAAATTGAATTTCTAAAAAGGATAAAAATTACTGAAAATGACTCAAAGGAAAAAAATCTAAATAGGTCCATTACAAATAAAGAAAACAAATAACAATGTAAACATATCTGTAAAGAAAAGCCCATGCCCACATGGCTTCCGAGGTAAATTCAAAAAGTCAAAGAAAAGGAAGGGGCTCGAGCGCTGGCTCAGCGTTACGGTGCTTGCCTGGCGAGACCAGGATGCAGGTTCAAACCCCAGCACCACGTACACCACGGAGTGTCGGAGCAACAAAGGTCGCATGAAAAACTAAATGAAAATTGATTTTCTCTCTCTCTCTCCCTAAAAAAAAAGTCAAAGAAACTAATACCAATCCTTCACAAACTCATTCAACAAATAGAAAACACTTCCCAACTCATTCTGCAAGGCCAGTACCACCATAACGCCAGCCAAAAAAAAGACATCACAGGTGACAAATATTACAAACCAACGTCCTCTGTAAACACTAAAATTTAGCAAACTGAATACTGCAACAGGAAATATTATGCACCATGTCCAAGGGAGACTGAGCTGAGAAATGCAAGGTTAGCTTAATGTCTGAATGCAACATCTAATATTAATAAAAAGACACATGAGGATAATCCACATAATTATATCAGTAGATGCAGAGACCAATTAACAAAACTCAACACCCGCTCATGATAAAAACCACAGCAGGCTAGGAATCCACCTGATAAAGGGCACCTAAATCTGTAGCTAACAGCTTATTTAATGGTGAAAGGTAGAATATCTTCCCCTTAAGATTCGTAACAAGGAAAGGATGTCCACTTTTGTCACTTCTATTCAGTGTTTTGTTGAAGGTTGCCGCTAGTGCAATGCAGGGGGGCGGGGTGGGTGGGATTAGGATCCATACTGGAAGGTAAGAAGTAAAACTATCTTTACTAACCGGGGACAACACCAAGGAATCCACATTAAGAGCTAGAACTGCTGGGCTGCAGCACTGGTTCAGCAGCTAAGGTGCTTGCCTGGCAGGCACGAGGTTCAAACCCCACCACATACACAAACAAGTGTCGGAGCAATGAAAGCCACATGAAAAACTAAATAAAACTGATTCTCTCTCTCTCTCACTCACTCTTTCCCTCCTTTGAAAAAAATCTAGGAGATTTTTTTAAAAAGAAGATAATTCATCAAAATCAAGTGGGCTTCATTCCAGGAATGCAAGACAGGTTCAACATATGCAAATCAAAAAATGTGATTCATCGCTTAAACAGAATTAAGGACAAAAACCATATGATCTTCTTAATTGATGAAGAAAAAGGCCTTCAGTAAAATCCTGTTGGGGTCTGACCTTCACTCCATTTCGTCAGCTGCCCTGGAGTGATCTTGTTACTATTTGTGTACGTTCCTTCAGGAGGGGCTGCTAGGTATGCTTTGTTAAGCTTGCCAATTTTGGTACAAAAGAAAATCAAGGTGGTTTGGAATGTGCTTACCACAGATGTTCCTAAGTTGTTTTTCAGTACTTGAAATCTGCATGACCCTTGGAAGCTTCTTGGGAGGAGTATAAAAGGAGATGTAAAAGCTTGAATAAGGAGAGACAGCTCCATCTGGATCTCCTGCCTGTGTTCTTTCTCATCCCCAGCCCGTCCCTCAGGTCAGAACCCGGCTGCACCCGGACAAAATCCAGTACCCATTTGTGTACAAAACTCTAGAGAAAATAAAGATCCTCTGCACCCGGACAAAATCCAGTACCCATTTGTGTACAAAACTCTAGAGAAAATAAAGATCAAAGGATCTTATTTTAACTTTGTAAAGGCCATATACGCCAAACCCTCAGCTAGTATAATACTAAATGGGGAAAAGCTGAAAGCATTTCCACTAAACTCGAGAACAAGACAAGGATGCCCGCTCTCACCACTTTTATTCAACATAGTCCTTGAAACCCTAGCAAGAGCAATCAGGCAAGAGAAGGAAATCAAAGAGATAAGAACAGGAAGAGAGGAAGTCAAACTGTCCCTTTCTGCTGATGACATGATCCTATATCTGGAAGATCAAAAAAAAGTCCACCAGAGAACTGCTTCAGCTTATAAATAGATTTAACAAAATAGCAGGCTACAAGATCAACACCCATAAATCAATAGCTTTCCTATACACTAAAAATAACAGGGTAGCAAAAGAAATCAGAAAATCCATCCATTCACAATATCCTCAAAGAGAATAAAATCCTTGGGAATTAATATAACAAGGGAAGTAAAAGACCTCTACAATGAAAATTATTGAACATTGAAGAAAGAATTTGAAGAAAACCTGAGATGATGGAAAGGAATTGCAGACCGGTCCAGCCACTCTGGAAAGCACTGTGAAGACTCCTCAAAAAATTAGGGTTGGATCCACCAGATGACCCAGCTATCCCTCTTCTGGGTATTTTCCCAGAGAAGTTAGAATCAGCACATTGTAGGTACACAGCAAAATCAATGTTCACAGCAGCTCAATTTACAATAGCTAAACTATGGGATCAATCTAGATAACCCTCAATGGATGAATGGATTCAAAACTGTGATTATGTATATTCAATGTATATGTACATGTATATTCAATGGAATTCTACCCAGCTTTTAGAAGCAACAATATTATGGCCTTTGAAGGCAAATGGATGGCAATGGAAGAAATCATGCTGAGGGACATGAGCCAAACCCAGAGACTCAAGGGTCGAATGTGTTCCCTCATTTGTGGAGGCTGCAGCTAAACCCAGAGGTGGGTGAAAGGTACTCAAGCTCTTGTGCTATACCCACCCACAGGTGTGTAACAGGAAGGGGAGGATAGAGGTGAGGAGAAAGGGAGAGGGAGGGAGGACAGGGACAGGTCTACGGAGACAACAATGTAGCATATTCTCTACCCCTCCCCAAGAAGCCAAAAATACTTATGCAATCATTTAACTCTGAAAAATTCAAAATCTTATGTGTGTGTATATATATATGGAGATTCATATCTGGGATATGGGGGAAATATAGAAGAATCAAGAGACTGGAGTGTGGGTGATAGAGTAGTGTTTCTGGATCAGGATCCAATGCATATCATACTATTTATATTCATTTGTGATGGTACTACCCAATTCAATAAAAAAAACTCCAGTTTTATGTAACTATAATACACTAATAAAAGCATTTTTAAATGTTAAATGTTAAAAGAAATACTTCTTGCCCATATCATAGGCCATTCCATGTCACAAATCAAATAAAAGTAAATCACAGAGGAGAAATGTTCATTTCTTACTTCAAAGGGGAGCTCCATTATTTCCAGATTTCCAGAACAATCCAGTCTTTCCAGATTTTCACAGTCTCCTAGTTCCGGAGGAATGCTCTTCAGATGGTTGAAACTCACATTGAGTTCTCTCAGGTTCTTCAAACGACCTGGCATCAGAAAAAGTTAAGCTACACTGAGTAGGTCCTCCAAGGGTCCTTAAGAACAAAACAAATCAGGCTTGGTGGCACATGCCTATAATCCCAGCAACTCAGAAGGCTGAGGCAGGAGGATGGAGGCCAGCCTGGGAAGACATTATCTCAAAATAAAATATGCTGGGGATGTAGCTCAGTCGGGGAGCACCCCTGGGTCCAATCACCATTGCTGCAAAAAAAAAAGAAAAAGAAAAAAAATGAACTAAAGCATTTGTATATATTATATGATGGTTTTTTATTTTGAGGCAGGGTCTTGCTAAGTGGCTGAGGCTGGCTTCAAACTTGCCATCCTCCTGTCTCAGCCTTCTGAGTCACTGGGGTTACAGCTGTGCACCACTATTCCCGGCTTAGACGATGAATTAAATAGCCATCAATGGCTGTAAGGAGCAGTGAGAGTCCTAGGAAACCCAGTGATCACTGACCGCTTATTGGTGAGCTCTACTGAGAAGCAAGACACACACTGAACTATGCACAAAGCCCCGTATTCGTGTTAAATGATTCAAATAAATTTATTTACAGACTGCACCATGAGCAATAGCACACACCTGTAATCCCAGCAAATTGGGAGGCTGAGGCAGGAGGATAAGAAGTTCAACGCCAGCCTCAGCAACTTCACAAAACCCTGGCTAAAAATTAAAAAATAAAAAGGGCTGGGGATGTGCTTCAGTGGTTAAGTCCCTCTGGGTTCAATCCCTGGTACCAAAAAAAAAAAGACTTTATTGCATGTGATGTACCATTTATCTTTGGTTTCACATTTGCATTAATTTAATTATAATGTATCATGCTTCCTAGAGAATATGGTATAAGTCACTTTCAGGATGTGAACACTTTCAGAGTAAGAGGAAATAGTTGGAATAGTTGGGAAATACTGTACCCCAATTCTGATTCTTTTTTTTAAATTTCTCCCCCATTCACCTGCTTATTTTTCCTTGATTAAAAAAAATTAAATGCACTCCATTTTTCACAAAACCGATTTTAGAGTGACTTTATATATTAAAAGAAATATTTTTCCCGCTCATATAAGAAAATCTTTCTGAATTAGAGAACTGTGAAAATTGCTAGTATAGTATAATATCACTACAAATTCACAAAAATATGGAATGCTTCACAAATCTGAGTGTCATCCTTCACAGGAGCCATGCTAATCTTTTCTATATTGTCCCAGTCTTAGTGCATATGTTGCCACAGCCAGCACCAAGTTCAGATTCAGATCCCTGTTTTGTTTTTTTTTTTGGAATCAGGGATTTAACTCAGGGGCACTTTACTGTAAGCCACATTCCCAGCCCTGTTTTTATTTTTTATTTTGAGACTGGATCTTGCTGAATTGCGTAGGGTCTTCCTAAGGTGCTGAGGCTGGCCTCAAATTTGCAATCCTCCTGCCTCAGCCTCCCAACTTGCTGGGATTACAGGTATGTGCCACTGCACCCAGTGCAATCTGTAAATAAATGTGTTTGAATCATTTAACACTAATCTTTGCAGCCATTGCCTGTTATTTATCACCTAAGCCAGGAATAGTGGTGCACACTATTACACTAATTTTTTTCTTAAAGATGGTCAAAGAAGGGCTGGAACCACCAGTGGCTTAGTGTTTACAGTGCTTGCCTGGCATGTGCAAGGACATGGGTTTGATATTCAGCACCACCTACACAACGAAGTGTTGGAGCAATTAAAGCCACAAGAAAAACTAAATAAAAATTGATTCTCTCTCTCTCTTAAAAAATAAAAATTGGTCAGGGGCTGGAGCAGTGGCTCGGCGGCTACAGCACTTGCCCAGCATGCGCAAGTACACAGGTTCAAACCCCAGGACCCACGTACACAACTAAAGTGTCAGAGCAACAAAAGCCATGTGAAAAACTAAATAAAAATTGATTTTCTTTCTCTCTCTCTCTCTCTCTCTCTCTCTCACTGTCCTTCTCTCTTTAAAAAAAAAATGGTCAAAGAATGAGTAATAGCTTTAGAAATCCTATATATTTTTTTCTTTTTCTTTTTTTTTTTTTTTTTGACTCTGCTGGAGATCAAACCCAGGGCCTCGCACACACACTAGGCAAGAGCGCGATCACTAAGTTACACCCCCAGCCCTAGCAATTCTATATCAAACAGAACATTTTATTATTGTTAATTTTTTCATTGACATTAAAAACCACACATTTTTATAGGGTGCTATGTGATCTTTGAATAGCTGTATACATGGTGAAATGTTCTTTTTTTTAAGATTGAAGGACAGTGAGAGAGAGGAGAGAGACAGAAAGAAACAATTTTTATTTAGCTTTTCCTATGGCTTTCGTTGCTCCGACACTTTGTTGTGTACGTGGTGCTGGGGTTTGAACCCGAATCCTCGGACATGCCAGGCAAGCGTCATAACCTCTGAGCCACCGCTCCGGTCCCCTCCAATAACACTTTATTAATTTATGGGTCAGCCAGGTGTGGTGGTGCACACCTGTATTTCCAGTGACCTGGGAGGCTGAAATAGGAGAATTGCAAATTCAAAGCCAGCCTCAGCAACTTAGCAAGGCATTAAGCAACTCAGCAAGACCCTGTCTGAAAATAGAATATAGAAAGGGCTTGATGGTTAAGCACCCATGGGTTGAATCCCTGGTACCAAAATAATAATAATAATAATTTACAGGTCAAAGAAATTACGTGTTTATAGTCAGATCATTGTTATACCAGCCACTCAGACACACAATGCCCAATTTTATTATATAAGCACTACTATTTCCTCCCCAGTGATTGGATAAGAATGTGATATTACTCATCCGAGAAAGGCTCTGTTCTTCTCCATCAGTGCAGACCGGATCAAGAACCCCAGCAGTGGAGGCCACTATACTCTTTATTAAATGTCCACTTTTGTTGCTGTTGTTGTCTTGTTTTGTTTGGTTCTGAGGTGCTGGGATTAAACCCTGGGGCTCTCTCTCTACCACTGAGCTACACCCCCAGCACCCAGCTTTTTTTTTTTTTTTTTTTTTTTTTTTTTTTTGAGACAGGCTCTTGCTAAGTTGCTCAGCCTGGCCTCCTGCTTCAGCCTACCAAGTGGCGGGGATTACGGGCCGGCTCCACTGTCCATGGCTCTACTCATCTTTTATCCTGAACATCTCAGATTACCATCCCTCATCATGCCAGGCCGCACCCCTCAGCCAGGGCTGGAAGAGTTTTTAAAATACCCATGCCTGGGCCCTAGGACCAGAGATTCCTATAGAACTGGTCTGCAGTGAGCCCCGGGCAGTTAGACTTTTAAGGTGACTTTAAGCAATGGCCAAAGTGAGACCCTCTCTCCAAATCAAGGAAAGAGTGGACTCTCATCTGGCTGGCAATCATGTCAAGGAGGACATTTTAAGTGACTGATAAAAATCCGCAGTAGGTAGAGTACCTGTAAGGGATTTCAGAGAACCACAGGAATACCCTGGCCCCGCGGTGGGATGGGGCCCCGCTTGCTACGCCATCTGCCTGGCTGCTGACCACTGGGGTCCCAAGCCTTGGTTGACAAATTAGCAAGGACTCCAAGTCCAGCTCAGCCACCCTGGCTGCTCAGATGTGTAATGACACAAGCTTTCTACCCAAAAAGGGGTTTAGACCTCAGTCACTATCTCCACTCACTCAACACACCGTGAACCTGCCCGCGCCCAGAGAGCTGCAAATGGTGACATTGGACTCCTCGCCCAGGCTCTAAGAAGTCCCTAAGTCAACAGCTGAGAGATGGAGGCCAAGTCAGAAGCCCTCGCGGGAACCTGCTTTCCCCAATCTACGGGATCAAGGGACAGGAGGGAATGACCCCTCGCAGGTCACAATGGCACTGCTCAGTTCTAAAAATTCTGAGGTTCTTTCCACCTTTCCAGAAGCCAGACGAGGAACAGAGGCCTTGTCCTTGTCTCATCTAGACTTGGAGTTTACACTACGTCCATGCCAGCAAGCCTGCCTATTCCTGCTTTATGGACACTAGCAGAAGAGAGTGTGTCCGTGACGTCACCTGTGTCACTGAGGGTGACGCGGTTGGCCCGGGGAGATTCTGCACAGATAGCGCATTGCAGCCATGCACACCAAGCTCGGGAGTCTCTCGGCTTTTACAGCGAGCAGCCAGCAGGTCTGCTCTTTGGGGTAGATGGCACCTCATCCTTCAACGTTAGCAGCTGCGTGAACAATCTTGACAGCAGTCTGCTAAAAGGCGGTCAGGGCCTTGTGGTCTTGACACACCTGGTAAGGTACATATGAACACTGGAGGCCCAACAAGCCACCCCTACCCCATTCTGCCTGGACTTCCGAGAAATTTTCACACGAGGGTACCACTCCACTGGGTCTAAGTCTTGGATTATGAGAGTGCAGACCCTAGACCTTTGCTCCTCACATTCCAGGAGAAAGACAGGCAAAAAAATAATCACTGCAGTCTTCGTTTTAACATAATGCAACTGAGCAATGAAATGATTGAGAATTATAAAGTGTTCATATATCAAAAAGCCATCATAATTCCAGGCGTATGGTACATGCCTATAATTCCAATGACACAGGAGGCTGAGGCAGGAGGATTGCAAGTTGGAGGCCACCCTCAGCAACTTAGTGAGATCCTCAGCAACTTAGCAAGATCCTGACGCAAAAGAAAAAATAAGCCGGGAGCGGTGGTTCACACCAGTAATCCCTGTAATTTGGGAGACTGAGGCAGGAGGATCACAAGTTCAAAGTTAGAGAGGTCTCGGTAAGTTAGAGAGGCCCTGAGTAACTTAGTGAGACCCTATCTCAAAATAAAAAAGGTCTGCAGATGTGTCTCAGTGGTTAAGTGCCACTGGGTTCAATCCCAAGTACCATAAAAAAAGGGGGGGCTGGAGAGGTGGCTTAGCAGTTAAAGGCACTTACCCAGCATGCGCAAGTACATAGGTTCAAACCCCACCACCCACGTACACAACTAAGTGTCAGAGCAATGAAAGCCATGGGAAAAACTCAATAAAAATTTTTTAAAAAGGTCCCAGAGATGTAGCTCAATGGTAGAGATCCCTGGGTTCAAATCCCAATACGTATACAAATCATCAATATCATCTCACCATCTTCATCATCTAAACTAAACATATAGAGACAACATATTTTTTTCTGTATACAGTAACCACATTACTGCATATATCTAAAACTAAAAGAAAATAAACAGAAGGTTCCGAAGCAAAGTTTTGCTCAACTCATGAGACTTGTAGCTTCTGAGCCATTGGCTAATGTCCCCATGTGCTGGGTCCTGCAGGAGAGGTTGTGGTATGGAAGCCACAGGGTCACTGTGAACACTCTGGGAGCCCTGGAAACAGCCCTGCCCAGTCCTGGGGCTGTTGGAGGAGGAAACCAGGTATTGTCAGTGTCACCTGCCCGGTGGTTTACTGCTTCCTGCAGACGAGAGCCCTGAAGGTTCCTGCTAAGTAACATACCAATTTCAGCTGGAAGACACGAGATTTGGTTTTTTGGCAGATCCAGAATTCTCATTGCTTGAAACAGCTCGATGTATGTGGGAATGATTTGAATCAGGGTGTTGTGTATGTGCCATTCTTGCAGGTGTGTCTGCTCTTTCAATGAATCGGGGAGCTCCTGAAACAGAATGAATGACATCGATCAGAACCAGTCCTCAGTGTGCCCAAAGCCACGCGAAACCAAGTACTCAGTCACAAAACAAAAAGCAACAGCGCTCACAAGAGCATCAGACTCAGCAGCCAGCACTCAGAAGCCAAAGACACCGCTGTCCCTAGCTGCACAACAGCAGATTAGCCCTATTTCAAATTCATGACATTATTGAAATCAAAGCCTGGTAAACACAGCCGACCAGGCTCACACTCACAGCTACCACACATTTCATCTACACCGACTTAACATCTTCTAAAGCTAAAATCCATCTGTAGATTCAATTTTAAAATTTGTACTACATTTCCCTTACTTTACAGTTGCTTTTAGAAATACTCAATACAGGGGCTGGAGCGGTGGCTCAGCGGTTACTGCGCTAGCCTGGCATGCGCGAGGACCCGAGTTCAAACCCCAGCACCACCTATGCAAGGGAGTGTCAGAGCAACGAAAACCAGATGAAAAACTAAATAAAGTTGTTTTCTCCTTCTCTCTCTCTTATTGTCCCTCTCTCTTTAAAAAAGAAAAATTAAAAAAATACTCAAAATAGGAGTCAGGCACGATGGTGCATGCATGCCTGCAATCCCAACCATTTGGAAGGCTGAGGCAGGAGGATTGCAAGTTTGAGGCTAGCCTCGCCAATATAGGGAGACCCTCAGCAACTTAGTGAGCCTGGGCAACTGAATGAGACCCTGACTCAAAATGAAAAATAGAAAGGACTGAGAATGTAGCTCAGTGGTAAAGGGTAAAGCACCCTGGGTTCGATCCCCAGTACCACAAAAAAAAAAAAATAGTGTGTAAGCACGAGGGTTTGTCTCAGGTTCTCCAGATGTACGTGTTTAGCCCAGGATCAGGCTTGATGAGGGCTGACAGAGGTAGGTAACTGGGGGCGCGCCGTGGGCATTTATGTATTGTCTGTCCCTGCCGTTTCTCTCTCTCTCCTCTTCCTGAGCTGCTCTCCTCTGCCACACCTATGATGTGCTGCCTGACTTAGAGTCCAGGGCTATGAAGTCAGTCGACCGTGGACCGACCCTCTGATTATCGGAGACAGGAGCCTTAAAGAAATCTGATGGCCCCTGACGGAACGCAGCGTGGGATGTCAGGTGGAAATGTCCCTGCGCATCTCCAATCATCAGACCGTCAGACGCACCCCAAGATGCTTGCAGGTCTCTGCAGCCCCCCAGATAACAGCTATGCCTTAGATAGCAGATTCTATAGCCTATGCCTGTTTCCCGGAATGCTCCTTAGAAACCTAGCTGTACCCTTTTTCATGCTTAAGATTATGCTGATAAGGGTGAAACTCTTTGTGATCTGGAGATTCCTTGAAAGTCAATTCCGTAGGTTCTTAACTCAAAAAATAACGTGGTGAGAGTCGCCTTGTGAGTACTCTCCCCAGCCGCCCTCGTATCCAAATTATCTCTGTGAGTTTTCATTTCCTACAGAAGTCAGATTGTCTGTAGGTGTCCACGGCATCTGAAACCATGAGCCAAACAAAACTTTTCCACTTCTAATTTGTTGTCAGGTCTTTTGGTCACAGCAACAAAAAACTGAGTAACACACCAATGCTCTTTAAGCCAAAGTACAGATCTACCTTCATCCTTGCCCTTTTAATTTTTTATTTTAAGACGGGGTCTCATTTAGTTGCTGAGGCCAGCCTCAAATTTGCAATCCTCATGCCTCAGTCTCCTGAGCTCTTGGAATTATAGGCTTGTGCCACCGTGCCTGGCTGTACCTACTGATCTCAGTGTTGGGGATGTGAGGGAAAGAATAGCAAAGAGGTTTCACAGAATCATCTTTCTCATTTTTGGAGACCTGTGTATTCCACGTGATACTCACTTATTTAATCCTCACAACAGCGCTCAGGAGGAGTCAGGGCAAGCTGAAGCACCTTTTATTGATGAGGATGCATGCAAATGGAAAGAGCAGCCCTGGGTCACATGGCTTATAAGAGCCCCAGGAGCGGTGTCTTGGTGGTCAGGCGCTCACCTGGCATGTGCCAGGACGTGGGTTCCAACCCCAGCACCACGTACGCAAAGAAGGGTTGGAGCAACAAAAGCCACATGAAAAACGAAATAAAACAGCCCCCGCATCATCCGAATATTCAGTGTCTCCATCCAGCAGACTTGTTTTTTCAGGGCTGAGGACGGAACTCGGGGCCTTGCGCGTGCTAGGCAAGCGCTCTGCCACTGAGCTAAATCCCCAACCCCCATCCAGCAGACTTTTAGTCACAAAATGGCAGAACAGAAAGAAGAGAAGGAGGGCAGGCAGGTCCCAGAGGATCCTGTCCCGGGAGAATGGGCAGCCGCCCAGCTCCTTTGCCCGTGGAATCTTCCCAGCCATGCACAGTAATCCTGCAGCCCAGGAGCTGCTTCAGCCAGGAAATGTCACCTCCCCAAAGTCAGGCTGAGGGAGCAGGAGCCGGGACTCCACGTCAACACCCGTGGGAAGCCCTATGGGCATCTTTGTTGTGGCCTCGGAATCTTGGGACAGGACAACTAGGTAAAGGGCCTGTAGAAATTCCTGGGCTGCTCCAAGCATTGCGACAAGTCAGCTGGGTGCTGTCCACTGCGGGGCACTAGACGAATAAGAGTTTCCATCCTTTAACTGAAGTTGTTAAAAAGGCAAAAAGTTAGTTTATTTTTTTAACTTTATTTTCTTTTTTCAAAGAGAGAGGGACAGTGAGAGAGAGAGAGAGAGAGAGAATCAATTTTATTTAGTTTTTCACGTGGCCTTTGCTGCTCCAAGACTTTGCTGTGTACGTAGTGCTGGGGTTTGAACCTGAGTACTTGCGCATGCCAGGCAAGCGCTGTAACCGCTGAGCCACTGCTCCAGCCCCGCAAAGAGTTATTTTAAATGTCTGGTGAACAGCTGAATACAGCCTCCTTTGAGACTGTGCTGTAAAAATAAATAAATAAATAAATAAATATTTAAAAACCCAGGCTTGGGTGAAAGGTCAAGCTCAGGTACTGGAGTCACCGAAGTCAAAGCAACACCTAGGGGAACCAGAGATGTGTGTGGGGAGCAGGAGGGATGAGAAAGAGGGATCTAGGGAAGGAATCAATAAAGTAACTTACTCTTTACTCCCCTGAGAAGCCAAAAAACTTATGCAATCATTTTGTTCTGGAAAAGGCACAATCATATACATAAAGACATTTATATCTGTTATGGGGGGACAGGTAAGAACCAAGAGAGTGGGTGTGGGTGATGTGGGGTGATTCTGGATCAGGATCAGGGGGACATCATATTGTTACTACATATGCATTTATGATTCTACAACAACACAGCTCCTCAATGAAACTGAAGAATAAAAAATCTGTGCTGGGGGCTGGAGCGTTGGCTCGGCGGTTATGGCGCTTGCCTGGCATGCGCAAGTAAGCGAGTTCAAACCCTAGCACCACGGACACAACAATGTCTCAGAGCAATGAAAGTCACATGAAAAACTAAATAAAAATTGTTTCTCTCTCTCTCTCTCTCACTGTCCTTCTCTCTTAAAAAAAAAAAAAAATCTGAGCTGTCCTGCTGAGGATAGAGCCATATACCTGTAATCCCAGTGACTCGGGAGGCTGAGACAGAAGGATCACAAATTCAAGGCCAGCCTCAGCTACCTAGCAAGGCCCTAAGCAACTCAGCTAGACTCTCAAAATAAAAAGTAAAAAGGGCTGGGAATGTTGGTCAGAGGTTAAGTACCCTGGTCCTCCCCCCCACACACACACACACACAACACAAAGCAAAAACAAGAACAACACAAATAACTCTGCTGTCCTAGGGAGGCCCCAGGGTCCCAGCTGTCCAGCCTTTGAGGGAGGCACAAAGATCCCACTGTTCCTTCTAGTACTTGCTGCCGTTTCTTGGAGGAAAAGACAGGCAGGATAACCCAGAAGAGAGCGGGTGACGGGCTCCTGGTCACCCACTGGAAAGCTCTCGCAGGGCTGCGCGTCCTCTGGCGGCTGAGCAGTTGCCTGCACTCACCTTCCACTGCTCCCCCGAAAGTTCAAGCACGAACCGGCTGCGCTGCTTGCCTTCGTCCTTGGCCAGGGAGCTGGGCCTGGAGCGCGAGTTCCTCTCGATCCTCTCCAGAAGCCTCACGCTGGTGTCTATGAAGCCGTTCTTGCAGTACTCAGCCTGGGGGATGCCCTTCCTCCTGCACTCAGCCACGAAGTTCCACTCCTCCTTTATCCTGAAACAAGCAGAGGCCACAGTCTCTCTCCAGGGGAATGGCCACCACCACCCAGGGAAGGAAGCTGTGCGGGAAGCAGAGGTGCGCACCTGCAAGCCCAGTGGCTCAGGAGGCTGAGGCAGGAGGATCCAAGTTCAAAGCCAGCCTCAGCAACTTAACGAGGCTCTAAGCAACTAAGTGAGATCCTGTCCCCTATCTCAATAAAAATAAAAATAAACAAAGGGCTGGGGATGTGGCTCAGTGGTTAAGCACTCCTGGGAGGGAGAGGAGAAGGAGGAAGAAGAAGGGGAGGGAGAGGAGGAGAAGAAGAGAAAGAGGAGGAGGAGGAGGAAGAAGAAGAGAAAGAAGAAGAAAGGTCAGGGGAGGGGGAAGAGGAGAAAGAGGAAGAGGAGGAGGAAGAAGAAGGAGGAGGAGGAGAAGGAGAAGAAGGGGAAGAGGAGAAGGAGAAGAAGTGGAAGAGGAGGAGGAGGAGGAAGAGGAAAAGAAGAAGAGGAGGAGGAGGAGGAGGAGGAGGAGGAGGAAAAAAAAGAGAAGGAGAAAGTTAGTTGGACCACCTGGGCCCAGGTGAGGTCCTTCTCATCCATGGGACTAATTTCCCAACTGCAGACCTACTTAGACACTATCCTCCACTTTCCCCCTGCCATGGGGGCTGAAGGGGAGATCTGAAACCCTTTGATCAATCATTGGCTAAAAAAATGTAGAGGAGGAGAGTTAGGTGGAATCTCTGGCTAAAATTTCTACCAAAATTCCCTATGCATCTGATTAATTACAATCTCCTTTGAAATTATACTATGTTGCTGTGCCAACCTAGACTCCTTATTCCCAGGTATTTGCGTGGCTGAGTCCCCATGTCTATGTGCAAAAGTCATCTTCCTTATAAGAATTTTTGCTCCCAGAAAACCACTTTAGTTATTGCTGGAGTTTCATGTTTGCTATTAAGCAAAAGGAGAAGCAACATTTGAACACACACACACACGTCTGTAAGTGTGTGTGTGTGTGTGTCCTGGCAGGCACAGCTACACAGTGCTCAATCATGGGTCACTGAGCTGAGCAATCAACTAGTTAGGGCTTCCAAGTCTATATATGAAACATACAAGTAATAATATCACAAAAAATATAAATTTTAAAATCTCAGTACATTAAGTGATATGAATTTAATGCCAGAAGAAAGCACTGAAAGAGTTAGAAGTGGGGTCTTCTGGGAAACATTTCAGGGGCTTGGGATTGTTGCTTTTCATTATCAGCTTCTCTGTGTGATTTAAATATTCTTACAATTATATGATGAAAAATAAGTTTTAGTAAATAGAGATCTAACTATAGCAGAGAACAGGGGCAAGACCCAAGGTCTAAGGCAAGCCGCTGAAACTTCTCTTAGAAGTAATCCCTCCAAGCCAAGCCTGGTAGGACACACCTGTAATTCCAGGGACTTGAAAGGCCAAGACAAAAGGATCGCGAGTTTGAGGCCAGCCTCAGCAACTTAAGCCCTAAGCAACTTAGCAAGACCCTGTCTTTAAAAAAATATAAAAAGGGCTGAGGTTGTGGCTCAGTGATTAAGCACCCTTGGACTCAATCCCCAGTACCAAAAAAAATTTTAAAAAGTGATTCCCTGAAATGTTAATGACCAACCACATTCCCTCTGCAAGCTCCTGGATTCCCAGGGCTCTTCACAGATTCATGTCTCTAACTTTTCTTTCCTCATTTCTTTTTTTTTAAGAGAGACAGACATGAGAGAGAGACAGAGAGAATCAATTTTTATTGAGTTTTTCACATGGCTTTCATTGCTCTGACACTCAGTTGCGTACGTGGGTGCTGGGGTTTGAACCCATGTACTTGCGCATGCTGGGCAAGTGCCATAACCGCTGAGCCACCACTCCAGCCCCTCTTTCCTCATTTCTTAAACTGAACTTGAACATAACTCTGGCAATGTAGTGAGATGGTGGCTGTAAGTCATCTGTCTTTCCTGTATTACAAAGGCAACTTGGTACAAATATTTCACATATTTTATATAGCCAACATAAAACGGAGAAAGGAAGATTAGCCACACCCCATTCAGAATGATTATACACCAAAACTGCTTCATGTTTCCTGTTTAAGTGTTTTATCTTACTGCCTCTGAAACATAATGGCAGAAAAGTCAAGCTGACAATACGAATTATTTCTTAAACTTCCATTCTCTGCCTTGAGAGTAATTAAAATAAAATGAGTTCATGCTTTATCACCCATATAATTGAATAAGACATCTTCCCCAAAATCAATTTTAGAATAACTTCAGATATGAGATAAGTATGCAAAATAAATTCCATTAGAGTTCTACTAACTTTTATTTATTTATTTTTAATTCTTTTTTTCTTTTTTTTTTTTTTTTTTGGAACTGGGGATTGAGCCCAGGGATGCTCTATCACTGAACTATATCCTCAGCCCTTATTTATTTATTTATTTATAACAAGGTCTTGATTAAGTTGCTGAGGCTGACCTCAAATTTGCGATCCTCCTGCCTTAGCCTCAAGAGTCACAGGGATAACAATCTGTGCCACCATACCTGGCAATTCTACTACTTCAATCAATACCTGTGTATTGAAATATCTTTTCCTTAGGTAATGAGCCCCACACTCCAATCCCAGCTGGCAAAATGACCTCATTGGCTAAGAATTCTTCACTCGGAACCTGGCAATAATAGTGTTTCTATTTCTCCCTGCACGTGATCGTAATCGGGTTTCATTTAGATGAAGTGGTATTCTGTATTTTATCTCTGCAACTTTGAAGTGTTGGTGTATAATTCATGAAACAAATACAGTGCCACAAGATGAAAACCCATGAAAAGAGGTAACCGAGCAAGTTGTTGGATTTTCCTTGTTTTAGTCAATTTAATTTAATCAGATAATTGCCTTTTTATGATCAGGTATTCATCAGGTTTTTAAGACATTAATTTATGTACAGGAAACAGATTATGAGAAAAAACTAAGCACATTACAGCAACACAGCAATGTCTATGTTCATAGCAGCTCAATTTACAATAGCTAACTTATGGAACCAACCCAGATGTCCCTCACTGGATGAATGGATCCAAAAACTGTGGTGCATATATACCATGGAGTTCTACTCAGCAATTAGAAACAATGATATTGCAGCCTTTGAAGGTAAATGGATGGCTATGGAAGAAATTATGCTGAGTGAAATCAGAGTAACCCAGAGAACCAAGGGTCGAATGTCTTCACTCATCTGTGGAGGCTGGAACTAGACCCTGGCCATTGAGAAAGGTGATCAACTCTCATGATTTAAATCAGAAAAGGTATAGTGACATACAACCTAATACTTTTTTAGAGATGTTTTGGGAAGGGGGGGAGGAATAGGGTGGGTAATTTGGGGGGCTCTTGGGGGAAAATCTAATTTTCAGAATCTCTATATATATGTTATATTATTTCGTTAGAAGCTTGTGTGATTGTTCAACAAATAAATTTATGAAAAAAAATAAAAACTAAGTTAACCTTCAAATAGTACTAATAATCATGAATTATGTATTATGGAAACTCGAAAACACCTATGAAGAAGGGAAATTTAGGGCTGGAGCGGGAGCATGGCCGTTAGGGCTCTTGCCTGGCATGCGTGAGGACACAGGTTTGAACCCCAGCACCACATACACAACGAAGTGTTGGGACAACGAAGGTCACATGAAAAACTCAATAAAACTGATTCTCTCTTTCACTCTCTGTCCCTCTCTCTCTCTCTTTTAAAAAAAAGGGGGGGTCAGAGAAGGAGGAGGAGAAGAAGGAGGAGAAAGAGAAAGAAAAGGAAAAGGAGGAGGAGAAGAAGGAGAAAGATTTACCACCACCATTGCTGAAGGTCTTGAGATTCTAAACGCTTCTTTCTTGAACACCCCCTCCCCTCCCCACCCTGTGCCCACCCTGAGGCTGTCATCTCCCCGGCCAACTTAGTGACTGCTCTTCTTACCTCGAGCTGGAAAAACTTCACAAATCTGCTAGAAGTTTTTTATCTCAAGTTAAAATGAGCATAAACCGGTGACACTGAGCCTAACTGGAGTCCATCCCACCTGTGTGAGAGGTGTAGCGGTGTTAACATCTCAGTGAGAGGCGGAGAGGGAGGGGCAGACACCACACACCAATCCTGAGCAGCTGGAGAACAGGGCTTGCAGAACCTCCTCTCCCACCTCCATCTCGGCACATACTCTGGTATCAAGAATCCCGGAGTGGTGCCGTGGGCTCCAGACACTTCCCTGAGCCCCCAGGAGCTGGATTCTCCTACTCTACGGCACTCTAACAGGCCAGGAGCAAGGAGGGAGCTGCAGCGTGGAGGAGAGAGCCACTTTGGGCACCTAGGACCTTAGGACCTTGTGCAGTTTTTGCTAATGTAGATCATTCAGGTCCATTGGCAGAGGGTTGCCTGCTTTGAAAGCTCTGAAGCGGCAGAGGGACAGTGAGACACAGAAAGAGAGAGAGAGAGAGAGGGAATCAATTTTATTTAGTTTTTCATGTGGCTTTTGTTGCTCTGACACTTCGCTGTGTACGTGGTCCTGGGGTTCAAACCTGTGTCCCTGCTGCATGCCAGGCAAACACCCCAATCGCTGAGCCACTGCTCCAGCCCAAGACTCTGTTTTGTTTGTTTGTTTGTTTGAGAGAGAGAGAGAGAATCAATTTTTATTGAGTTTTTCACATGGCTTTCATTGCTCTGATACTTAGTTGTGTACATGGGTGCTGGGGTTTGAACCCGTGAACTTGCCCATGCTGGGCAAGCGTCGTAACCACCAAGCCACTGCTCCAGCCCCAAGACTCTGGTTCTTAAATTCAAGATTCACCTCTTATTGAATTATCTCAAAATTAGTGACAAGTGAAAAGATGTTCCAGCTACCAGTAACCATAACATTGTATATGGGAAAATGTTTGGTCGAATCCTCCACTTAAACTGTATGCATTTGGGAAAGTTAACACCGTATAATTTACCATAAATTCCTATCTGCCATAAATGGACTTTTTCCAAAATACTAACTCAATTTAGTTTTTTGTACCTACAATTTTTTACTCATAACTTTATGAGTGTATATGAGAGTTTGTCAAATTTTATCATTTCAATCCAAGTAAATGAGCCAAATGAATCTTACATAGATTCAGCTCCACAGGTGAGGCCTGGCTGAGTCTAGCACCCCATGAGAGAGCTGTGACTGAGCTCAGGATCGAGCTAAGCAGCCTCCGTGCATTTTCTATAATGGAATCACCATGGCATTCCCGCCACCCCTGCACCTAGCATGGCGCTTGGATTGTGTGGAAGTTTCTACAACTACAGGTGCTACTTAAGAAGCCCAGTGCGCACGCTGAGCAACCGAGCCAGGGTTCTGAAGTTCAACGACGAAAAAGAAAATGTGGCACCGTGAGAAATCCCAGAGGAAAAGCATCTTTCTCCACAGGGCAACTGTGGCCCGCCCTGGATCCCCTTCAGCTCAACGAGAAAGAACAAGGGACCCAAACACACGTACTTCTCCAATGCGCTTCTCTCCAGCCTTTCCGCCTCCTTCTTCTGCCAAGCTTTGTGCTTCTTGACTCGAGTCTCCCACAGGGCTCTGACGACAGAAATGTCAAACACGACCACCTTATGTCCCATTTTGGCAGCATGAAATTGCCTATTTTAAAAAAAGGCATATGTCAGCCTCACACAGAGAGGAAGACAGCAGTTTCAACAACACTCATCCTAGCCGGCTCCTGTTGGGTGTCACACCTGTCCTCCCCACCTGTCTCCTGGGCGTTCCCCAAGCCCCGTGGTTCCTCACTCCGTGGAATTCACAGGTGCACGCATCTAATCCTGCCAGCAGGTTGTCACCTACTAGAAGGTAAATGAGATGAATCAATCACAGCGTACACAGACATTCTCTCTTGAGTAGGGTAGCAGAAGATAACTCCTTCGTTAAAAGGCTTTAGGGTTCAGGGGTGCAACTCAGTGGTACAGCACATGCTTAGCATGCATGAGACCTGGGTTCCATCAGCAGCACGCGCAAAAAAAATCATGTGAATTAATTTTCTACCGAACTGAGAACAATCCAGAAAAGTCCCCTTTTAGTTGATACAGATTTCTTCTAAATGCATTCAAGTGCTCTTTTTCTCCTTTTTGCACAGGATATGAAAAAAAAAAGAAACTGTTTTCCTTCCGTAGCCAAACCAAACATCTCTCTATGCCCACCCTGAGCACTTTCCCACCTGGTGCCGACCAGGCTGCCAGGAGAGGGGTCCTTTGAAGCTCCCTGCAGCATGAACTCTCTCCATCTGCTAATCTCTCCTGGAGACTTGGCCTCTGAGATCCCTGCAGCCCGAAGCCTCCCCAGCCCATATTCTCTGTTTACCTAATTTTCCAAGTGCCAGGAACGTCAGACTCAGGCACATCTTGGCCACCACATCTTTTTTTTTTTTTTCTTAGAATCAACTTTATTTAGCTTTCTTCATCTGGCTTTTGTTTTTCCGACACTTCGTTGTGTACGTGGTGCTGGGGTTTGAACCTGGGTCCTCGCGATTACTCTACTGTTGAGCCACTGCTCCAGCCCCATGGCCATTGCAACTTAGGGTCTTAGTGAGAATTTAGAAGTGATCTCTGCTCAGTTTCACCCAATGAAGCACGGGAGGCTTAAGAAAATTTCATGTCTACATCTCTGGCACCTTGCGCAGAGTCTGATGCATAGATGGCTCTCCATAAATATTTGTTAAATGAATAAATTAATGAATAGATCATTTCACTCTCAGGTCACACAGTGATCTTCCTTTCTTTTTATTGTCCCTTTTCATGTTTTCTGTTCATTTGAAGTGATTATTCATTCATTCCAACATTTTGTATCAGGATACAAAAGCACATTTCAATGTTCATTCCACTAAACTGTATTAATGTCCCTTGTCAAGGTAAAACAGCTTTCAAGATATTAATTTAAGCTACTCCTACCTGCAGCATCAAAATCTAGCCAGATCCTTTCCCTGATATGCACATGGAGGGTCAGTTGGTAAGGAAGAGGAATGGTGATAATTTTCTTCTCCAATTTCAGACATTTCTAAATAGCAGTCAGCTGGGATATGAAGCCAAATGTTCAGCCTTCTGATTTGCATGTGTGCTCCCTATAAATGGCTTGACAATGCGAATGATGCTGAGCATAAGCCCGTAATTTTGGTCCAAATCGGTGATGATGCTGACCCAAATTTAATCCCTCCTTTGCCTTTATTTTCGAAGTCTGAGTTGGTGTCCCTTAAAACTCTTTTATAGTAAGGATCTTTTTGATAGGGTTTCAAAACAGTGCAGAAGCTTCTTTGTGGACATTTTCTTTCAATTCTCTTGGGCAGATGCAGAGGAAGAGAAATGTTGGGTTATAGGGTAACTTAATGCCTAACCTTTCAGGAACTGCTGGACCGTTTTCCAAAGCAGCTGCATCTCTTTATATTTCAGCCAGCAGTGAATTAGTTCTTATTTCTCCATACCCTTGCCAACTCTTATTATGTCTCTTTTTTTTTTTTTTAAGAGAGAAGGACAGTGAGAGAGAGACAGAGAGAATCCATTTTTATTGAGTTTTCGCATGGCTTTCATTGCTCTGACACAGGTGTGTATGTGGGTGCTGGGGTTTGAACCTGCATACTTGCCCATGCTGAGCAAGTGCCGTAACCGCAGAGCCACCTCTCCAGCCCCTATCTGTCTCTTTCCTGACAGCCATCCTAGTGGGTATGGAGTGTTATCGCATTGCTTTGATTTGCTGATGGCTAATGTTGTGCAGCATCTTTTCATAGGTTTATTGGGCATTTGTGCATCTTTGAAGAAATGTCTACTCAAATCCTCTGCATTCTAATTGAGTTAATTAGTCTTTTTATTGTTAAGTTGTAATAGTGCTTCGTATATTCTAGATTCAGGTCTCTTAAAAGACATACGATTTGCAAAAATTCTCTCCCACTCTGTGAGTTATCATTCCACTTTTACTTTTAATGTAAGCATATGATATATTTGATATGAAGTTTTGTAGACAGAATACTACTGGATCATTTATTTAACCAATTTGGATAATCTCTATCTTTTAACTCGTGTGTTTAGGTTGTTTATATTTAATACAATTTCTGATATGTTGGGATTCAGGTTTGCCATTTTATTTATACTTCATTTGATCTATTTTTTTGTTCTCCTCTTTCACATTTTTCTGCCTTCTTTTGTCTCTTTTTTTAGTTTTCCATTTCATTTTCTCCAATGTGTTTTTTTTTTAAGAGAGGGATAGTGAGAGAGAGAGAGAGAATCAACTTTATTTAGTTTTTCATGTGATTTTCGTTGCTCCAACACTTGGTTGTATACGTGGCGCTGGGGTTTGAACTTGCGTCTTCACACATGCCAGGCAAGCACCGTAACCGCTGAGCCACTGCTCCAGCCCCCTCTGGTGTTTTTTACTGTCTCTTTATTTAGTTCTTTTATCATTTTTTATGCTTACTCTAGGAATTACAAGACATATACTTACCTTTTCATAGTCTACTTAGAAACAAGTGAGATGCAGAAGACCACCCCGTACACCCACCTTTATGTTGTTATCCTACGTATTCTATATGACAATGTTATGCTTTTGCCTTCCAATCATCAAACTTACTCTAAACTCCAGAGCAGAGAACTAGCCCATTATATTTAATGTGATATTTTTCTTTTCTGTTGTTCTTTCCTTTCTTTCCTTCCTCCTGTTCAAGTTTCCCTCCGATATCATTTCCCTTCTCCCTAAAAACTACCTTTTAATAGTCATGCTAAAAAATTCTGCTTTCTTTCAGCTGAGGATATCTTTTTCTCATTCCCATTCAGGAAGTTTTTGTTTGGTTTTTCCTGGACATAAAATTCTGAGCCCACCAGTCTTTTCTTTTAGCACTTTGAAAATACTGTGCCTTGGGGCTGAAGCGGTGGCTCAGCGGTTTTGGCGCTTGCCTGGCAAGCACAAGGACTTGGGTTCAAACCCCAGCACCACATACACAACTGAGTGTTGGAGCAACTAAGGCCATGTGAAAAACTCAATAAAGTTGTTTCTCTCTTTCTCTATCTCTCTCACTGTCCCTCTCTCTTGAAAGAAAGAAAGAAAGAAAATACTGTGCCTCTTTGTTTGGTATCCAAGGTTCCTGATAAGAAATCTAGGTTAATTTGAATCATATTCTCCTGTAGTGGAAATGTCTTTTTTTTTCCTCCTTTCAAGGAATTATCTTTGTCTTTGGTTTCCATCAGGTTAACTATGACGAGTCTGGGCGTATGCTCCCCTCGGCTTGTCCCATTTGGGGTTTGCTTAGCGTTTTAAATCCTTTGCCAAATTTGGGGATTTTTTTTCAGCCGTTATTTCTTCAACTTTTTTTTTCCTGTACTGCACTCTTTCTTCCCTCCTTTTGGAACTCTGATGACTCAAACATTAGACTTTTCAGTATTGTTCCATAAACTCTTGAGATACTGTTCATTTTTTAAACATACCTTTCCTTTTGGAGGTGAAGTTGTAGCTCAGTAGTATAGTGCACAAGACCCTGGGTTCGATTCTCCCCAGCACCACACCCAAAAAAACTAATAATAAAAATAAAGTAAAATAAAATAAGCCTTCCTTCTCTTTTTTTCATATAGGCAATATCCTTAATCTTCTTCAAGCTTTTACCTCTTCTGTCATCTTCATTATGTTTATGAGCCTATCCAGCATCTTATTATCTATTTTTTTTTTTATCAGAGATTAAACCCAGAGGAGCTTAACCACTGAGTCACATCCCCAGTCGTATTTACTTATTTATTTAAATCTTGAGACAGGGTCTTGCTATGTTGCTGAGGCTGGCTTTGAACTTGCAATGCTCCTGCCTCAGCCTCCCAAGTTGCTGGGATTACAGGCACACGCCATCACACTTGGTTTCTATTTTATTTCTAAAATGTCCACTTGGTTCTTTGTATCTCCTGTTTCTTTGCTGCTACTTTCCATCTTTCCATGCGTACTCCAGGGCAAACTTAAAGGGGGTTCGGATCTTATTTTAAAAGCTGTGAGCTGATCAGCCTTGTCTGCAGTTGCTGGACCACCAATGGACCACCCCCAGAGTGAGGAGGGGAACAGCTGATCCACAGCTGGTGGCGTGGGCAGGTAGTGGGTCTCCAGGCGCCGAAGGTGCAGAAGGCCTTCAGAGTGTATGGACCCACAGAGACTTGCAGAAGTACTAGCTGGGTGCGTAGCCCTCAGGACCACCGGCATCCGTGTACGATCACATGGGCCTCCATGCAGAAAGGGTCTGAAGAACGCATGGGCGGGAAGTCCTCTGTTTTCTGGGTCAAGAGAGCTGCAGAAAGGTCACTGCCAGGCCAAGTCTGTAAGTCACAGGGACTGGGGCAGTTCCTAATACGTGCTCTTAAGCACATGCTGCGGATCTCAAATACTCTTACTGCACCGTCCCTCTGGGGCCCTCAACTGAGAAAACCTAACACCCTGCTCACTTTTCTTTTAAGTTTAAGAAAGACTGAGCAGTTTTTCTTTTTAAATGCCTTTTGTTGTTGTTTTTGTTGTTTAAAGAGAGAGGGACAGTGAGAGAAAGAGAGAGAAAGAATCAATTTTATTTAGCTTTTCATGTGGTCTTCGTTGCTCTGAGACTTCGTGGTGTACGTGGTGCTGGGATTCGAACTCGGGTACTCGCACATGCAGGGCAAGCACCGTAACCGCTGAGCCACTGCTTTAGCCCCCACCCTGCTCACTTTAAAGGACAAATATTTAAAAGAATTCCATTGCATAACAGAGTACATATACTGAATGGTACATTCAGAGCTACGAGGCGATGAAATGATTACCAGTGATTGCAGTTGGTAATCAGAGGAGATTGGGCAATTCGGGGTGGTGTGGCCTTAGACACAGTAGTCAATCAGTGTGGTGGAGTTCTGGGACAGAAAATTCCAGCCTGCCTCCTGTGATTCCCAAGTTTTGGCAGCGCACTCAGCTAAATTCCACCTGCGCCACCCAGCGGCCACTCTGGGCTGTGGCTGGTGACCTGCCTTGGAGTTCAGCTCTTTGGCTCTTGTGCAGCCCAGATATGGGCCTGGGAGTTCATAAACAGCCTTACAAAGTTGTTTTTCCAGCTCCTTTATGTGTAGATTGTAAGAGTTAATAGCAGAAAGAGCGTTAGCTAGCGGGAGAGGGAACTGGGAGTAGTTGATCCAAGGATACAGTTTCAGATAGCAGAAGGAAGTTTCGAGATCTGTTACACAGAGGGGCCAGTTTAATAAAGAGAATGTGTTATATATTCAGAATATCTACAGAGTCAACTTTAAATGTGTCACCATAAAAATGATAGGTAAGTAAGGTGGCGGATACGTTAATTAGCTTGATTTAATTAATCTACATGGTACGCATGTACCAAAACATCACATTGTACCCTATACGTATACACAGTGATGATTTTTCAATTAAAAAATAATACTAATCCAAAATGTAAACTTTTTTAAATGTTTAATAAAAATAAAAGTTTCCCCTCTCTTCAAGTTTTAGGTATCTGATGCCCTCATCCATGTCGCTGTGACTACCACAGAATTCCCTGAGGCTAGAGCTTCAGAAAATGAAGAAAAGAGAAAGGGAAAATGAAGCAGCAATTCTCTCTATTCTCAGAGAATTAGGAGTGCCCTTTCCTGCTCTTCCAGCGAAACTAGAGGGCTCCTCTTTAGCTCTCTCTGTCGACGGCCTTGTGCTCAGGTCTGGGTTTCAGGAAATTACCAACCCTGTGACACTTGGATTCTGGTGTCCCTCCCTTATGGACTTTACAGTATTGTGGTAGTCAGCTTTCCTCTCCTACAACGAAATACCTAAGATGATCATGGTATCAGAGATTTCAGTCTGAGGCTTCTTGGCGCTGTTGCTTTGGACCTTTGGTGGCATTGTACTTCATGTTGGGATTACAGCGTGGTGGAGGAGGGCCATTCACCTCCAGGCAGAGAGAGAAGGAGGGACCAAGTCCCAACATCCCCTTCAAAGGCGTATCCCAGTGACCTAACTTCCTTTAACTCTCTTTTCTCTCTCTCTCTCTCTCTCTGTGTTGGGGACTGAACCCAGGAGTGCTTTATCATTGAGCTACAGTTTGACCCTAAGTTGTGTAGGGCCTTTCTAAATTGCTGAGGTTGGCCTTAATCCTCCTGCCTCAGCCTCCCAAGTAGATAGGATTAGAGGTACACACACCAGGCCAGGTATATTTTTAAATAGTTACGATTCACTATTGCTCTCAGTAGTTTGATGGCTGCCTGTCATCTAGCCTTTTCCCCTGTGTTTGGCAAAAAAGAGAAGAAGGATCTGTGCTTTACTGAAAGGGGTTCCTGCTTTAAGATGAAGTTGTGTTTGCATAAATGTATAATACAAACTGGAGACTCTGAGAGCAGTAGGTGATGACCATGCTTGCTAGAGATTGATATGTATCATCCAGAGGTGCTGGGAACCTAAGAAATTTAAGTTCCTAAGTGCCAGGTCTAGCCCAGCCCCTGGTACCCTGTGCAGGACAGAACTGAGCCCAAGCCTCTCTAGATAACGACACACATTCAACCTGAGCTAGCAGCTCCATGGGTGGAGGCAGAGGTTAGCGAACTGATTTCCCAATGACATGAGTCAGTGCGAAGCCACACTGGGGAGCAGAGAGGAGCCAGTGACAGGGACAGCCAGAAGAACAATGGTGTCCCTCACTGCACAGGAAAGGATTGTAGGTCCCAGAGGGAGGTCAGGCACGCGCCTCTCCAGCCCAGGGACACCCAGGTACTCAGAGCAACCCAGCCCGAGTGAAAATGCAGATCAGTATCAGGCTATCCACACACTGATTCAGAGTAGGAAGATGGCTTCGAGAAGAAAGCTTCTGCTTTCATCAGCAAATTTTCAGTAAAGACTAACACAGTAAATATTTTGAGCTTCACAGGTCAATACGCAAAATGGAAGAAATTAGGTACGTGTGTATACAAAAAGAGAAAACTTGGGGCTGGAGAGGTGGCTCAGCGGTTACAGCAGTTGCCTGGGATGCATGAGGACATAGGTTCAAACCCCAGCACCACGTACACAGCAAAGTGTTGGAGCAACAAAAGCCACACAGAAAACTAAATAAAATTGTTTCTCTCTTTCTCTCTCTCACTGTCCCTCTCTCTTTAAAAAAAAAAAAAAAAAAAAAAAAAAAAAAAAAAAAAAAATATATATATATATATATATATATATATATATATATATACACACACACACACATAAAGAGAGAGAGAAAACTTGCCTGCCACACTGGCCAGGCCATCCAGGCGGTAAGCATGCGTCAGGCCCAGTTGCCACCAGCTGGAGACAAGAGCAGCAGGCCCAGTGGGGAAAGCCCTGGCAGACCTGATGAGCAGAAAGGCGGGCAAGGGGTGGGGGAAGTCTGCTGCGGTCAGTCCCACCCTCTGCCCCAGTGACCTCCAGGGAGGTGACCATGTGTCCTCTCCTCCAGTCATCTCAATCAAGTTGGCCAGCTGGCTCGAGGCAAGGTCACCTCTTAAGTCTGGACTCCTGAGCCGAGATTCCACTGTTTGTTACCTGGCGTTGCCAACAACAAAGTCTCTAACGTGTTGATGGCAGCCAGCATGTGCCTTAGTCTGCATAAGATGCCGCTGGCCAGGTAGAAGGGCTCTGAGTGGAGGGCAACGGAGACAGAACGGATCCCTCGCTGGTACTTCAGCCTGCTCCAGCAGGGCTCCCAGGCCACACAAGCACGGGTGCCAGGCCTTTGGCCTATAGTTTGCTGCTCCTAATTTTAGTTGGCAATAAAATATAAAAATATTTTGATTTGGTGGATATGATGGTTTTAAACTATAGCCACAAGTTCTTTGCATTCTTTCCTTCAAAAAAGTAGAAGTTGGAGGCTGGAGCAGTGGCTCAGCAGTTGGAGCGCTTGCCTGGCATGCATGAGGACCCAGGTTCAAACCCCAGCACCACATACACAACTGAGTATCGGAGAAACAAAGGCCAGGTGAAAAAAATAAATAAAATTGATTCTGTCTCTCTCTCTCTCTCTCTCCTTCTCTCTCTCTCTCTTTCTTTTTCTCTCTCTCTTTAAAAAAAAAAAGGTAGAGGTTGCCAGACTTGGTGGCACGCACTTGTAATCCCTAATCCCAGTGGCTCAGGAGGCTGAGGGAAGAGGGTAGCAAGTTCAAAGTCAGCCTCAGCAATTTAAGGAGGCTCTAAACAACTTATCGAGAATCTGTCTCTCATTTAAAAATGAAAGCGGGCTGGGGATGTGGCTCACTGGTTAAGCACCCCTGGGTCCAATCCCTGTACAAAAAAAAAAAAAAAAAAGGTGGAGTTTAATTCTGGAGTTAGGAACTCACACCTGATGAATAGATGTGGTGAAACTTATGTGTGATGTTGTGACTTCTAAGACTAAACAGCATGGCTCACTCTCCCTCTCCACTCGCTCTGGGGACTATTACAGGAGGGTGCTCAAACAGGTCCCTGGAGAAACCTCATAAGGAGAAGACCAAGGCCTCCTGCCAACAGCTCTGGGTGTGGGCCACCCTGCTCCAGTCTTTGAAAACTGCAGTTCCCCAGCATCTTGACTGCGACTTCATGAGGGACCCTGCGTCGGAGCCACTCAACGTAGCCACCTCAGATTTCTGACCCTCAGAAGCAGTGCGATAATAAATGTTTGTTGTTTTAAGCTGTTGAGTTTAGAGATAATTTGTTATGCAGCAAAAAAAATGTCTAAGTCAGTGGACAGTAAATAAGAGGCACTTGTAGCAATCAAGGTCAACTTACAGTGACATCTGCTGCCTATACCCAGCTGCTTCCTTGGAATATCCACCTGGATACCTCACACATCTCAAAGGAACGCCTTGTCCTACGAACACACTCAGTAGAATCTGCCCATCCGGGGCACTGCCGGAATTCTCCGCCTTAGGAAGGACTCCGTCTTTTCCAGAAGCTACTCCTTCATTTCCTTCTGCTTCCTTTCTCAGCCCACCCCATGCACACACAGGCATACACACCCAGTTATCACATGGGTCTTCAAGGGCTCATGTGTCTCACGACCTGCTAGTGTCACCTTGCCCCAGATGTGCAAAAGTTCCTAACCGGTCACCTGGCTTCCACTCAGCCACGTCCAATTCATCTTACTGGTGTTGTTACTGGGGATTGAACCCAGGGGTGTTCAACTACTGAGCTACAACCCCAAACCTTTTTATTTGTTATTTTGAGACAAATTCTCCCTAAGTGACGGAAGCCAGCCTCGAACTTCTGATCCCCAAGCCTCAGCCTCAGGAGTTTCTGGGATCGCAGGCAGGTGCCACTGCACCCAGCTCCCATCTGCTTTCTACTCGATACACAGAGTCATTTTTCAGAGGGAACTAGATTATGCTACCGACTGGCTCATATCCTAACACCTGTCAGATGACAGTAAGATCCCAGCAATCAGTAAGACCCTGCCGTGATCTGCCCTTGGCCGGCCCTCACACCTTCCTGCTTAGGGCTGGTCCTCTCCATGCTTTTTCCCTTCTTTCCCTCCTGACAAGGTTCCCTTGGTTTCAGATACTCTTCCACACACACACATGGCTTGTTCCGCATGTCCCCCAAACCCAGCTTCTGTGTTCTCTCCTCCGTCTGACCTTCCTGGCCTCCCCATTTCAAATCAATTCTCCTGTGATTTTCTCAGTCTATTACTTATTTACTTCACAGCACTTAATGCAATTTAAATTATTTGATTTTTATTGTTGTTGTTACATTTTATCTGTACACGATCCAAACCATAAAAAAGCCATAGTTTACTGACAGGAGCAGCCAACCAGGAGTCCCTGTCCATACCAGCAGGTCACACAGCAGCAGATGGGGAAGACCTGGAAGGGGAGGTTATGACTTCTACCTACAAGACACCAGGCTCTTGTTTCTGAACCTCAGGACACAGATGTGTGAACTGAGCCAGTAACTTGGTGTGTATTTTTGTCCTTCCGTCCCTAAATAACGGACATGTGTGGACACTCATTTACCGTGGAAAGACAAGTGCAGTCCCATCCGTGGGACCATGTCCCCCGTCTAGAAAAGGGAATATATATATTAGGGTGTATATTTCAGCTCAGCATTCTGATCAGACAGCAGAGGTTGAACCCACTGGTGCAGGAGTCAGAAAAATACCCAGGGGAGCAGGTGGAGGGGGGGCGTCCAGAGAGTCCCAGAGGGAGAGTGATGAAGGGAGAAGGGCCATCTGTGCAGGCTTGGTTGAATGACTTTCCCACCACCTTCCCCAACTCAGTTATATTGGAATTGCTGCACAGAACCATCTGCACTCCCCAGCCAGAGGGCATGACTGGAAAAATATGTCCCTTGGCACCAGAGCCCTGGTCCTCACTCAGAAGTCATATGCCAGGGGAAGGGGGAGGCTTTCTGTCAAATGACAGAGGGCTGCAGGGCCGGGGGCGTGGAGTGACCGTCAGACTAGTGCCTCAGAGCAAGAAGGGAAAAATCTGGGGGAGACTAATAGGAGACTCAACAAAGTCTACCCCTAGATGCCAAGTCATGTTTTGATGCTCCCTCCTTGAGGCTGAGAAGACAAGAGCAAGACGAGGGGAGGAAGACAGCAGGTGCCAGGGGTCTCCTAAACCAGCCATGGAGAGAGGTCTGGCTCCCTCCTCCCACCTGCCCTTGGTGCCCCCAAAGCCCTTCCTCCCTTCCCTCCAGCTGCCCAGCTGGCTCCACGCCTTCCACAGCACCCTTCTAGGTGTGTACTCTGTGTGCAGAAGACCCCTATCATCAGCCTGGCTGAGTCCAAACAAATGACTACAGCCTGTAGGAATGCTTGGGGACACCAAGGTGTGACAGGGGCCATAACAGGTGCTTGGGTGACTCACAAATTCCATTCTGGGGGCTGGAGTGGTGGCTCAGCGGTTATGGTGATTGCCTTGCATGCGCTGGAGTGGTGGCTCAGCGGTTATGGTGATTGCCTTGCATGCGCAAGGACCCAGATTCAAACCCCAGCATCACATACACAATGAAGTATCAGAGCAATGAAAGCCACATGAAAAACTAATAAAATTGATTCTCTATTTCTCTTACTGTCCCTCTCTCTTTAAAAAATAAAATAAAATAATTAAAAAATCCATTCTGCCCTCACATAAGGCTACTGCCTGGACCCCAGAGGTGGATGGCAGTGTGTGCTTCTTCTCATAGCAACATGGTGTTGGTAGGGACTGAATATTCAAATGAGGTCAGTAGAGTCACAATAATTCAGCCAATTCTAAATTAAATTACATTTTATATTTTAGCTACAGGATCAAATTTTTCCCTGGGGACACCTGATTATTTTGATGGTAATTTGTTAAGCTTGAAAATCAACCCAGGGGAGGCCAGGGAACAGATGGGATTAAGAGGACAGGGTCTGAGTCAGATTGCCCGGGCTGGAATGCTGCCTCTGGTTTACTGGCCGCCTGTCCCTGAGGACGTGTCCTCCCTGTCCTAATGTGGACACAATGGAACGACTAACAGCGTTAGGGAGAGAGCTACATGTGATCCTAGATTCAAAAGCGTAAGATGGTTCCTGGCCCCAAAGAAGGCTCAAAGAAGGTCAATTACTTAAAGAAAAGAAATTATGGCAGACCTTTGACACCAATTAAATGTAAGATAAAAACAAAACGATCCATGGGCCTCTAAGGCTTCCTCCACCCTGCGTGGTTGGCGGGGCTCAAGGAGGAGGTGCTGGGGAGACCTCGGCAAGGAGGTCAGCACAGCCGAGCGGCTTACAAAGCTTGACCGTTCTCGATCGGGTCTCCGGCCACTCTCCACCCTCGCCCCACCCCTTCGCGCCCCTAGCCAGAGGGCGGGAAAGACCGCCCTCCTCCCTCCCCAACCCAGCTCCCGGCAGCGCAATCAGACTTTCCAAGGCCCCGGAAAGGACACAAACAAATTTGATTTATCACGCCGGGACAGAACTTTGGAGCAGAACGCTGCTTGGGCACCAGACAGTGCTCTCGGAGTGACCCACCAGCCAGGAGCAGGAGGCGTGGGGACCCTGGCACGGCCGCAGCCCCACGGCGGGCTCCTGCGAGCCGAGCCCGCCCTCCCTGCGCCCTCCCTGCGCCCTCCCTGCACCCCACGCGATTGTAGTTGTCGACTTAAAACAGATCGAAGCCTCAGCTCCCGGTGTTTCTGGGGATGTTTGTTGACTCGTCTGCCCTCCGACTGAGCTCACCGCGCACCCGGAGACCCCAGCCACCAAGTGCGCACCCGCCCGCGCCCCTCTCCCGGCGGGACAGCCCCTCCACCTGCTCCTCTAGCGCCCTTCCACCGCCACCCAGACCGTCCGCCTCTCACCTCCCGGGTGCGGCTGGCGCTGACCGTCCCCGCGCTGGCCGCCGCGCCGATCCCCGAAGCGCAAGCGCCCGCGCTGCCCGGGGCCGCCAGGGCCTGTGCGCTAGCGGGCTATATTTGTAAGCAGATAATATGATCTGGAGGACATGTGCTGATAAACTATCTATCTATTCTATGTGACTCAGCCCAGCAGGAGACAAAACAGAGTTGGTAGGGGAGGGCTTGGCACAGGGCGCCGGCCGGCGGGCTTGAGCCCCGGAGCAGAACCCTCTGCACGCCTCGGACGCAGCCAGACCTTTTCCCACTGGAAATCCCGAAGTGTACCCCACAGAGCAGCGTCAGAAAGGGTCGCGTGTCCTTGGCGCTCTCGGCGAGGCACCAAACAAGCGGCAGCTTTGGAAACCAAGGCAATGGGAAAGTTTTCTCAGTGTTTGAGGCAACACTGGAAGGTCTCGATTTCAGCCTTACATTTTATTCTTTTTAATTTCCTAAGATGTATGTGATTTTAGGTTCTCTTTAGAGAGTTTGCTAATTGAGCAAATTTGCCTTGCACATTGTGACATGTGACAATAAGGTAGTAATCAGTGGTGGATCTCCTTGCTGCTCCCAGAAATCCAACCCTTTCCTGCCCCGTAACAGCAATGATCCCTCGTATACCTTTGTCTTAAAAGTGAAAGCCATGCCTAAATAATTATAACGTTGTTTTATTCTTTTGAATTTTTATTTTATTTTCTTTTTAAATTATTTATTTAATTATGTGTATGGAGAATTGAACCCAGGGACGCTTTACCACTGAGCCACATCCACAGCCCTTTTTATTTTTTTATTTTAAGACAGGGTGGCTAGGTTGCTGAAGACCGCCTGGAACTTGCAGTTCCTCCTCTCAGCCTCCCCAGTTGCTGGGATTACAGACATGGGCCGCTGTGCCCCGCTGCCATGTACAGCTATACAAAAACAAATCCCACCATTATCTCTAATTACAGTGCACCAATTAAAGATATGGAAAAAAGATAGTGTAAGTTATTTATTTAGTATGGAACGTTCAGTTTGTTTTTTGTTTTGTTTTGTTTTGTTTTGTTGGTATTCTCAACCAAAGAACGCAAATTGAAATGGCAGTCTTAGTTCAAACATTACAATGCTGCTTTAATTTATAAGAGACCTAAATATTCAAAAGCTTAAATGTATTTAATTGGAAATTTTATGTTTCCACAAACGGATTTAAAATACCATAGGATACCTTCACCACACTAGTATTGGATTGATGGGCCACTGAAAAGCCCAGATGCCTCAGACTATAACCCAAATAGGGTTGAGAAATAATTTTTTAGTGTATGCCTCAAATATTGCAAGAGATACACTCATGGGGCTGGAGTTGTGGCTCAGAGGTTACAGCGCTTGCCTGACATGCATGAGGACCCAGATTCAAACCCCAGCACCTCATACACAATTGTCAGGAAAAAAAAAAAAAACCCAGACAAAAAAATAAAGTTAATTCTTTAAAAAAAATTTTTTTTTTAAATTTAAAAAGAGACAATCATGCTAAAAAATTATTTGTCAAGAATCTGAAATTTAAGTCTAACTGGATGTCCCTACATCCAAACAACCCAGAATCTTACTAAAATGCAGTGTTCGGTGCAAGCAACCAGAGCAGGACTCAGGGTCTGTTATCTGCAGCAAACACCACACTATGCCAATGCTGCTGGCCCACGGCCACACATTGAGTGGCTAAGGTCTGGGACTGGTACAGTCCTGGGCACTGGTACCCAGAAGCAGCTTCTCACTGGCATGGCCTGAGCAAGACCCTCTGCCCCTAGGAGGTTCTGATTCAGTAATTCTGGGGCAGGGTCCAGGGGCTGATGTTTTCACACGCTTCACAGCTGCCTCTGATCCACAGCCAGGAAGAGGAGCCAGGAAGTGCTTTAAAATGCCAAATGTGCTTACATTAATTAAGGAATTGTTATTGTGTTAAAGTGCATACGGATCACTGGATTGAGTGATCGGTATGCCCTTCTAGTTTTGAGATCCCTAGGGACATCGAGTAGAATGTGATGGCACACTGTGGTGTTCACTTCCCAGTGTCCCCTCACAGCTGGAAAGAACCCAATCCCTACCAGGCCTTGTCATTACCAAAGCCAGCTGGTGTCTAAGAAACCAGCACTTTCCTATGAAGTCCAACTCCAGCTGGTGCACAGCCTCTCCTGAAATGCAGACCCCAGAGGGCAGCTCCTTCTTCTCTGTGGGGAGGCATGCCTATTTGCCTCCCATCCAAAGGGGTTGTGCAAACAGCCACACCCAGACATCCCTGGAGCAATCAAATGCTTTCTTCTTGGCCTCCCAGTCTAGGCCTCCCATTAGGACATGGGTCACAAGCACAGCACAGCTTTCTTCCAAGAAAATCCCTGGTCTCCCCAGCCTGACCTGCTCCCCTTTATGACATAAATAGACAAGAATGAAAAACTCAAAATTCTACTTCAGTAACCATTAATAAATGTCCACCACTGATATGGGAGCAGGTGATAAAGGATCTGCAATATAAAAACCTGGAGTACTGCACCTGGGGCTCAGGAAGGGTCACAGGCCACACTCCTGAACAGCAGAGCAACAGTGCCCAACACAGCAACACAAACTACTAAGCACATGAAAGGTGGTTAGTCCAAGCTGAGATGGACTGAGATGTAAGTATAAAATACAACTCTGCCAGGTGCAGTGGCGCACACCTGTAATCCCAGCCTTTCAGGAAGCTGAGGCAGGAGGATCGCCAGTTCTAGGAGAGCTGAGGCGACTTAGCCAGATCCTGTCTCAAAATAAAAATAAAAAGGACTAGGGACGTAGCTCAGTGATGGAGTGCCCTTCAGATTAATCCCTAGAAGAAGAAGAAGAATATAATTTTAAAATAAAATTCACATCTATTTCAGAGTTTTGTTTTTGTTTTTGTTTTTATTATTACTATTATTATTTTAATGAGAAAAGCAAAGGCTATTCTGAGCTTGCTGTAGTGCAGGAGTCAGACACTGTCACCTGTGTTTTGGCAAAGATTCAAAGGCAGGCAGACTGGGCAATCTTTGCAGTAGGAAAAAGGAAATGCTTTTTGTGTGCCCCCAGAGGAGGCTGTTGAATTGGGGAGACTTCAAGAAGGCCAACTTAAAGTGGGGCTTCCTTTGTGGTGGTTTAAGGGTGCATTTTGGCTGACTCGCCTTTGTAAGTTGGAACTGTGGACAAAAAATCAGGGCAGCTGTCATTTATTAATCAAATCCTAGCCATTTGAGGCTGATTATTACAGAAATTATTATTCAGCTTTCTAGATTATTACTAGAGATTGAGGGTTGGCTTCCTAGGAGTCTGATTTGTAGCAGACTGCCTCCCTAGGTTGTTTTGTTGTTGTTGTATTTTATTAGATGAATATGGAGTTACAATTGAGGGGGAAACATTATCAAACATTCAAGAACAAATGTATATATACTTAGTTATCCAAAGCTAATGCCATGTCATGGATGCCCAGCTTGGGTTCCTCGTGTTGCTGTTTCCCCTAGAAGACCCCCTGGGTTAAATGGATATCTCATGGAGGTTAGAGATCTCCTTATGAGATGATTCCCCCATATGCCCTCCCTCCAGTCTCCTAGGTGTTCTTCCTAAGCCCTCCCCCTACCCTATCCCCCACCCCATGTCACCAGGTATCCTAGGCAGTCATCCCCCTGTTGCATTGAGAATCATACAATTTAAGGTTATTATTAGCTTAGCTGTCTAACATACTGCTTCCAGATGTATTCTAGCTTCCACAGATGAAAGAAACCATTCGGCCCTTGAGTCTCTGAGATTGGGATACTTCACTTAATATAATTCTTTCCATCTCCATCCATTTGATCTCAAAAGC
>PVKS010004550.1:0-92145 GCA_004027875.1 Aplodontia rufa
TCTCTCACATGCATCCAAACATCACTTAAATCCGCCCCCCCCCCACTAGTTAGTGCATAAACACAGTTCAAGTATTATTGGCTTTATCAGTCTGGATTTCCTTCAGCCACTGAGCCTGTTTGAGTTGCTTGTGACCTCCCAGAAGTCCTTTTTATTTCTCCCCTTAAAGCTTGCTGAACTGCCCTCAAATTGAACTACACTCTCTTGTCCTTAAGGAATTATCAGGTACTCCAGCCCACATAGCTTTCACTCATGTTCTGTAATGCCCCATGTCTTGCCCAGCCTTATTAATATAGTCATGCACAACATAGCAGTGTGCCTCCTTCATGCTCCTCACCCCATGCCTAGCAAATCCTGTTGGCTGCACTACCAAAACTTCAACAGTCCCCCTAAGATGGTGAGCTCCTATGATTTCATTACCTGGTGATATGGGTGCCATCCTCATTTGTTTAATTACATCCGATGGCATACACAAGATGATGAAATTGCCTCTCAATGCATCTGAGAACATTTCTAGTCCTTAAGCAACACATGACCGTGGTTGTGCTATATGTCTTTCCATTTCAACTTAACTCTTCAGTTTTGCTTGAGAAGAAGAAAGATCTGGATTATTAAGATCACACAATTAGCTCTGTAGTCTCTAAGTTGAAGATGGGGGAATTTGGGTTTGGTTGTACAAGCAGTGTAAGAGTAGATGAGAGGAGAATATTTAATCAATACACCCGGAAGGGCAGCCCAAGATGTTAAGGCAGAATCAGAGCATGAGAGTTGGTTAATGGCAACCATTGTTTCTTCTTCTTTTTTAAAAAAATTAAGGTGCATTTACATCTGTATCTCTTCCCATCCATCCTCAATGTGATGGGTCACCATGTACTGTAAAATGTTACATGACTTCCTAGGGACCACTGATTAAAAGCACTAAAGGTGAAAAGGATTGTGAGTTAATTCCTTGTTCCTCCCTTCTCCAGATTTGTAAAAATATTTAATTAGCTCTCTAATTGCTCTAGTTGATCACATTCAAATTACCAGAGATGATTGAGTTTTCTTTACAAAGAACATGAGCTAAGAATTTGCAGCTAGTTTTCCTTGGTCTTATTATTTCATTCCAAGTGAATGAGGTAGCAGGAATTGTTCTCAAAATGTCTTGGCTTCAAACAGGCAGTTGTTTGGTTGCTCCTAATAATTTACTGGTAATTTGCTCTATATGGTGTACGAGCAAAGTGAATATTTCTCTCCAATAAAAAAACAAAATCAGTCAGAGATTTCTAGCATTAGACTGTTCCCCATGGGAAGCAAAATTTTTTTAGCCATCTTGAAATTATTGAGATCTTTTATGGAATATAGAGACTAAAATACAAGCTAAGTTAAGGGTGGAGGAATGAAAGCTGTTGAGAGAAGTCAAAATAATTTAGTGGTGTAGAAAAATGGACAAAATGAATCTTTGGTTAATAGACAACCAAAGCAAAATTTATTTCTCTAGGGGTCCAAGGACCACCAGATGCAAAGAGGCATGATAAATTTCATTGCTGTATGGGGGAAAAATCTTTCTTGATTCTCTATCCATAAAGAAATGGGCTTCTCAGCACTTCCCCATTGAATAGCTTTGATTGTGGTGTCTGTCATAAAGTTAACGGCATCTGTTGACGACATCACTATAAAATTTGCAACCTTACGTTAATTGAAAAATTTCAGTGGAGATACAGCTAGCCCAGAAATTCTCAAGGTAACCATAAACTTAGCCTCCTTAATATGTTAGTCTATTCTTTCTGCACACTGGTAATAGGTTGTTTACCTTTATAGCCAGGTACTGACTTTAATGTGAAATCTTATAATCCTTACACCTAACTACAACTGTCATTTCACTAACAAACTAGTGCTGTGGCAACTGGGCTGAGCGTTGGGGATGGTACATATCTTCCAGATTTATCTTCCATTTTTCAAGAATATACAGGTTAACATTGCAGCCTTTCCTCACCTCCTCACTGAAATCAGCTCTAATCCCATGCGATCCTCAGTCAATTTCACCAATCTAATTAAACATGCAGAGTGAAGCAGGGTGGTCTGGAGTGTCCTGAACTCGCCCTCGCCAGCTGCCTGCCAAGCTTTCTCAATGATCAGCAGCAGGTTGAGTGGGCTAATAGAGAAAGTAACAAGCCCCGGCGGAGCTGCCCTCCTTCCAGTGAGCAATCAGCGCTCCACTCCGCCTCTGAAGGACTTGGAGAGACACGTGCTGCCACTCTCTTTGTGGCTGTGTCTTTTACAGGCCACCTGGCCAGTCATGATCCAGCTGCTTCGGAGCAGAGAGATTGTTGAAGAAAATATTGACAAGGGATAATCCTGTTGGACCCCTGTAGCAATGCTAGGATAGATCTGGGTCATTTTAGAAATACGTCCAGGCAGCTGGGCTCTTCCTAGTATTTTATAATTAGCTCTGACACATGCACATTTCAAATGTTTACTTTGGAATATGAGCATTTGGTTTTGAGAACTCAGACATTTTACTAAGGTTGTCTCCCAAAATAGAAGTACCTCCAAATGGAAACATGTGTACCTGTCCATTCTGCTCTTTGAGATGTTAGCATCTGGAGGGTTACAACCTAGACATTATATATTCATTATTTTATAGGACTGAACTCTTTAGATTATTAAATATATGGAAGACTGAGTTGGTGATATGGGTGAATGGGTGCATTCATATATCTTGTACACTTGGAAAGCTGTGCCAGAACTCAGGTGTCCCACACCAAAAACCCTACCCCAGGCAACACAAAAACATAAGGGGAAAAAACATATTATAAAAATGTTAAAAAACTTACTACCAAAAAAAAGGAGATTCTGATTTGGATAACGGTACAAAAATAAAATCATGTAAATTTTTCTCCTTTTTCTCTCTATAGGAAATAGCCCTCAAGATAGTCCAAGAAATTTCTCCCCCAGTGCCTCAGCCCATTTTTCATTTGCACGGAGGTAAGAACTTCTTGTGAACAAAGTAAAAATGTGTGATACGGAGAATCCATTTCCCAGTGCCCTCCCCACTACCCTGCCCTCTGCTTTTGAGGTCCTGCTGATTGTCACATAAGGCTTTCTCTGAAGCTCCCCTGGGTGAAGGCCTTTGCTGTAACACACAGTTATAATGATGAATGCTGCCTGATTTTAGAGTTTGATCCTTCACCAAACGGAGAGATCCCAGTGAGGGCAGGAAATTACACTTTCCGTCTTCCATCCCTAGTACCTGCCTTGTGCGTGGATGATGCTCAACAGATTATTCCTGAATTATTTGAGCACATATAACAGAAGCCTGACTAATCTATGTCATAATGCAATTTTTGTTATTGTTGTTATTGAATATCTTTTTTCCCCCCTAAAAATGGCTTTCTTGGTACCACAAAGTATAGGCTCTGAGATTTCCCTTTATGTGGGAGCATCAAGCCAGTAATTCCCCTGAGAGAAAAGTACTTGAACCATTGGATGTCTTGTTTTCTCTTATGATCATGTTTATAATAGAACATGGGATATTAAAGAGATACGTCTCCTCTTGGGCACCGAGTCAAAAGGAACGATTGTTTCTCTGGAGGAATCTAATACCAAGCCTTTGCAGGGATGGCTGTCTACTGTGCCGTAGCCCAGTGCTCAGCCATCTCTTCTTGTTCTGCTGTGCAGTCACTATCCTGCACCCTGTCAGATCCAGACCTCACCCCTGCCTTCATCCCTCTCACATACTTGCTGTGTCCTCTTCCACCCCAGAAAAACACAGTGAAAGCTAAATGTGCCTTCAGTCTGGTCTCTGAATGCTCAAGATAAATTTGGAGTATTGTCTAAATGTCCTAGATACTTGCCAAATTTTCCTCAGAGACCTAAGTATGTTCTGAAGTGGATTAAAATAGCATTTAATAAAGACACATAGGTAAGTTAAACAGTGTGTTTGTTCCCACATATTTTACTAACCAGCAAAACTTGCAGTGAGCTTGCTGCTCTTTGTGAGCATGTGATGCGTTTTCTATTACAGAATCCAGAGGAAAGGGTATGTTTACAGCATTATCTGAAATCTGTATAATTAACATTTCATTATAAGCCTCAAGCCAAAAAGAAATGTTTGTTTTTTCATTAGTTTAGTCATTTCTCATAGTGTCTATATGTTTCCCATGGTGGGGACAATATAAGAATGATTCAATCATCATCCCAGTTGGGCAGAGTGGTGCAAGCCTGTAATCACAGTGAGTTGGGAAACTGAGGCAGGAGGATTGCAAATTACAGGCCAGCCTGGACAATCTAGTGAAATTCCACCTCCATCAGAAAAATAAACAAAAAACAACCCTCACAATCCTCAGGAACCTTACTGAGCCCACACCAGGATCTTCCCTGAATTCCAACATCTTTTAGTGTCTCATTTTAAGTGCTATAAAGAAAATACGAAAACTAACTGGTCCCAGAAAGCCTGTTGTCCAGTGAATTTTAATTCATTGTGATTCTATTATTCCAAGTGGGAAAAAATTCCTATAACAATTAGTAAACAAGTACTGGCCATAGTCTTTAAAGCATATCTCTAAAAAGGAGAGGATGCATCTAATTACCCTGAGTAATAAGAAAAATGCAAATCTCATTACAGCATCATTAAAACATGCCATACACCATAACCTTTTAATCCTGCCAGATTTATAAAATGAAGAGAATCTAATAATGAAGTAGGTGACTGAGGGACAGGTGAATCTGGTTTCTGTGCTATTAAAAAAAGTATACAAACCCCCCCAAGCTTGTGATTTTTGACGAATAAACCATATACTGTGACAGGAGATTATCAGAGGAGACCTCTGGTTCATTTTGCTTGAACTTCCAGCTTTAACTCCCTCCACACTCTTCAGAAAGTATTAATTTAGATTATGACATGAGTGATCATCTTCTTAAACCTTTATTCCAGTAAACAGAACCTTGCATGTGTTATGAAAATTCAAATTGGTGTTTTCTACTTAACATTTGGGAGTGTTTCTCTTCAATTTTAGAGTTGATTTTCATTCATGAAACATGAAGATTTTTATCCAAGCTCACCACTGCTATGCATTTCTGAGCCTTTAAAAAGAAATGCCATTTTAAGACTCTCACATTTTATTTTCTTGTAGATTTAGCCCAGTAGAGGAAATATTGCTCTATTTTTGAAATTATTCTTGGGTAAAGAATGAAGGTCAGGCGTATTCATCTTTTCTGACCTTACTTGTTTTATGTGATGACGTCCCTTATAATAGTCCAGTTACAGACTGTGAAGTACAGACTGTGCATACTTGTTTTCCATATTTTCTAGTCAAGTAAATTTATAAAGCTAATTTTTCAGTATTCAGGTTTAAAAACAATAAAATGGGCATCATAATATCATGCATGTTATCTGTAGCAAGGAAATATTTTCACATTCATTGCTAATTGTAGTATAATCCAGAATGCTCAAACATCTGAAACTTCTTGAGAGCCATTGAAACTTTGAGCCACCAACATGACACTCAAGAGTTTCAGCTCTGAGGTATTTGGATTTAGGATGCTCGATGGTAAAGTCTCTACACACGTTTGAAAAGGCAGTACTCTGAAACACTTGTAGGCCCAAGAATTTTAGATGAGGATGCTCAACCTGTACTAGTGTCCAGTTCATCTCATTGTAGAGTTACCCCTGCCCCTTTTATTGTTTTTCTGCCTTAGTGGCAGGATGGAGCTACTTGCAGAGGTTTACATCTTATAAACTGCTTTCACTTCCATTGGAAATCTAATGCCCTTGAATAAAAAATACCATGGCTCTCTCCTGGTTGCCTAGTTGTTATTTGCCAGGCTAAATCTCAGAATATATTTCCACAACAATTTTCTAGAACAGATCTGGCAGCTGAATTCAGGTCATGAGAACACCAGTGACCAGAGCCACCTCCTAGTTCCTGTTTCAGAATTCTTTCTGGAGTAGATTTTAGTTGGTTACATTGTGTCAGTATAGTTCTCTTCCTTTTAGCAAGAACTAGAATATACAATGTATCACCCCGGTGACTAACAATTAAAGAAAGAAATCCACTTCCTCTTCATACAGTTAAAATAGCTGGGTTGATATCAGAGCTTTTCAATCATTCATTGTTGTGCACCATTTTAATCTAATTTTGTGTGTAGTGTTGAAATGGTGTTTTGTTTTGTATTTTACCAATCTCTTTGTGTCCTGTGTTCCCATTAGATGTTTTCCCCTTCTTTTTCCTTTAATGTAGCATTGAAATTTCCACCCACAAAAAAAAAAAAAAAGGAGATTCTTCAAAAAAGCCTTTTGCTTTGGCAAGAATGTAGTCTTGTCTTCAGATAATGTTTTATTGGTAGCTACTGCAGAGAAAAGACAACATTGTTAGTAGGATCCAAATTGCACTCCTGCGATAGCTTTCTTGAAAAGGGAGCATGTTCTCTTAAGTACTGCATACTGCATATATAGTAACTCCTGATGTGTGGTTGTCATGGTAATGAAAATGCAGTGGTCCTTTTGCTCCATTTGAGCAAACAGACACAGACAACTTAGGGAACTTTATGAGACATAAATTCTTTCTGGTTGATGGCTGTACAGAGTACTAGCACAGTCTTATTTAAACATATTTCTAGTTTGTGTGTTTTCCGGATTGAGTAAATGTAATTTATGCTTCACGACTAATACGAACATGTCTCCTCCTGGAACTGTTCATCCTTCTGAAATATGTTCATTGATACCTGAGGGAAGGGAATGTTAATGAATCACAAAAGAAAATCATGGTAGGGGAGATTGTATCCCTTTCTCTTTCCAAAGACTAGTTTCTCATAATTGCTATTAAATGGACTGAATACTTCTTTTTTAAAATCATATCCTGTTTTAACTTTTCCAAATTGAAAGTATTTAAAATATAAAGTACAGGCTTGGATTTTAAAGACTTTAATAAGTAGCCAAATACACCTGTGTCCATTTAGCTGATAGTTGAATATCTATATAAACATATCATTATAATTATTTTCTTCTTAAATCTTTGATGTTTTCAATTTTAAAAATGTTCTTAAACAGCATATAACTTAGTTTTCCCAATTCCTTTTACTTGGTGTATTTATAAACATTTTGCTTCTTCTTTTTTTAACATACGTGATTCACTTGTACTCCAATCATGGTCACAGAAATGACAGGTAAATTTTACTAAAGTCTTAACATTGTAGTAGTTCTGTGATTTGTCCACTTAATTTTCTCCATTTTGTCTTTGTGGACCATTTTCATTCATGGAGGTAGCATTGTAGTAGCCTACGATATTTACCCTTGAAGACCAGGCTAAAATGTTAACTTTTTCCATGAACATCTAATTGTGGTTTCTCAGAGTCTAACACTGTTGAATTCCTTGACTTCAACCTATCATGACTGTGTTTCTGGCAGATTTCCCCTTCTTTTTACTACCTTAGTAAATTCATATAGTTGTGGGTTATAAAAAGTCTATATGGTACTGCATCTAGGAATACCATATTCCACTTTAGAAAGTGTTTTTTTCCTGTTTTACTCCTTGGCAACTTTGCATGTGTTTGTTTCCACAATGTTTTATAGTTTTTAAGGCACTGTCTTACTTGAAATTGATAATAAAGTAATAGCTACAGAATGGCAAGAGATTTCAGAAATTTTGCTTTCTGTTGATCCTTTCCCTGGCAGTGATATTATCTCTACTACTGCGTGAATTCATTTTAGACCTTTGTACAAGTGACCCTAATTCATAACTAGAGTCCAACTCAGAAGCCACCGTCCTATCATTTTAAATTATAAAAACCACCCTCTTCAAGGTTTTGACAGCTTTACTCTAAGACTAAAGCAGATAGCTTTAGTCTTGCATTAGGCTCTGGTACTGGGGGAGAAACCCCCCCCCCATCACTGACCAAATCTAGGCTGCATGCTCAAAAATTCCACAGGGGCAGACACTTGGAGAAGCTGGGATCATATCCTATCACAAGACAGGAACCCTGCAGAGGTTCTGAGCTCAAAGGCAGTCATTTCTTGGTGGTAAAGTTGTTTGCCACTTAAGTTGAGCCAGCCAAGAGCCCACTGCTCCCTGCTCCCCTAGGTGTGACAAGTAGAAAATTCCCTTGCAATTACTGGGTGGAGAGTGTTTGGGATGTGCTGAACTTCACAGGTTCTGGAAACATGGTGGAATCTGGGCTCGTGCAGAGATCATGGCCCTGGTTATTAGTTCTCAGATGAGAGTGCTCTCCTCCTACTTTCTGTGTGTGTTCATTTGAATCTGCTGAGTCTGAGCATTGTAATTATCCCTGGTATTCATTTTGTCAAAGTATATTAGTGAGAGATCAATACTATGGATCAACCCATTCACTTTCTACTTGTTTGGGTGTATTGATTCTGTTTAAATAAAAGTCAGTGTGCTATATAATGTTTGTTTATCCTGACCCTGGCTGAGCATTTCCACATCCTCACAAACTATGTGTGTATCATTCATTCAACTAAAAATACTCAGTTTCCGTGGGGTTGCCGTGTAGCAGTCCTCCAGTGCTGGCTTGAGCTAACCTCCGTTTCTCCATAGGTCTGATGGACGCCGCTGGTCCTTGGCTTCTCTCCCCTCCTCTGGCTATGGGACAAACACACCCAGTTCTACTGTTTCTGTAAGTGCCTGGTTTTCTCCCCTCTCCCTCAACTGCAGAACTAATGAGTGGGCAGTGGGTGTTTCCTGGTAGGAAGGAGGATATAAATTCCACATGTCTCCCACTGTGAATAGGTTCTGCATCAGATGACAGCCCAACAGACATAAAAAGGACATTCTTTTGCTGCAAGCTTCTACACTGCAGTGCATAAATTGTGTAAGGCCCAGTATCACAAGTTTGGAGGAGATTGGGAGCTTTCACTTTAATGCCATTTGGTATCGTTTGGGGGGAAAACACATCTGATTTTATTGCTTTGGTTCCATGCCAGTGATATTAGTGCTGAAAATGCCATTAAACTTTGATGGGTTTGGTCTTTTTTCTTGTGTGTCTTAGGAAGAGGTTTATTTTGTTTTGTTTTCTACTTCAAAGAATAGAAGGGAAAAAACAAGCAAGTCTTAAATTTGTGCCTTCTAGGTAAGGACTTTTTCTCTTTTTTTTTTTTTCTTTTTTGCTTTTTTTCTCTTTTTTTGTACTAGGAAAGGATTTTTAAGGAAAGCTGAAAATAACATTGTAAAAGGTTAAGATAAATAAAGAGGCAAGATGAAATCATGTAAATAGGAAAGAGGAAAAAAGATATTCTTGCCCCAAACTGTTAAGATTTTCAACAAGGGTTAGCAATAACTGGGCACAATTCAGTAAATTAGATACATGGGTTCATAGTTTAAATTAGTGGCATTGTAGGCTATCTGTATCCAAAGGACTTTAGAAACTAGGTGGTCATTTAGAAAGGCCCAGGAGGTGAGAGGTGTTCAATAAATATCTAATGAGGTGGCCCGGATGCACTTGTACCAGCCACAGAAGTGGAACAGTGACCACAGGGCACATTCTGATGTATTTCCTTCCTCATTTTGTCAAAATCTGTGCTTTCTTATTTAGGGATATCCATCTATTGTGTTTTCCACAGTTGATAGCACTGTGCTAAGCACATAGATTTAGCCACTTTGTAATACTTGAATTCACAAGAAACTACAATTAAATTGATAAATGCTAACTGTATTACCACTGCCTTATGTGTTTCCAGAATCCAAAGTATAGTAAAATGTGGGTTTTTGGGAGCACCTTTAAAACCAAAATCTGCTGGATTACAAAATATTATCTTCTTCAAGTATTTTATTGAAGAGAGATCTCTTATTTTCCTGTTGTTTCATTCTCTGTGGTATATGAGTTTATTGTTCAAGGAGATCATTTTAAGAAACATCGTTATAGCCTTGAGTAGCTTCAGTGGTTTATCAGTCTCACATCGGTGAAAGTATTGAATGGCATCACCAGATAAAATTGTTACTAATGGTGCAGTCATCCTTGGTCATCATGACATATCTCAATGTTGAAAGTGTGGAAACCACAGTTTGAAAGCAAATACTAAAATTGACCCTTCCCCCCAAAAAAAGGGAAAAAAGTAATTTTTTTTTCAAATTTTAAGTGTGTACTTTCCCAGATCCTTGGGTGCCTTTAATTAGAGCCAAGTGTGAATAAATAGAGGACTTGACTCTTTGTTCTGTGGCTTAATTGTACGTATTCTCATTTAATCCTCCCTGGACTCAAATTCATGTTTCCTGATTCCACATTCGTTTATTTCAACTTGATCACCTTGCATTGGCTTTAGTGGAGTTTGTTATAGTTTGGATGCAGAAATCTCTTCTGCAAAAATATAAAAATAATAATATCATGAGAGAGTGCAAGATCTCTCTTCTTTCCATCACTAACAAATTGTACACCTTTTTAAAAAAATGAATCTGTAAAAAGGGGTGAATTGTGTGGCATTGGGCTTAAATACTTAAAATAGTGTCATTACAAGTAAGTATTATGAGGCAGGCACTAGTATAATGTCTTAAAGTGCTGTGGCTTTTTGAATCCTGGTAACACTCCCTGTGATGTAGTGGTTTAGTCCCCTCATTTCATGCATCAGAAACCTGAGAAGGTATTTATGAACTCCCTCTCTTTTGCCAATGCTAATACAAGTGATCTAAACCTTTTCTTTTAGCTATGCCTAAGACATTTACAGGACATTTCTTAAATTGTAATTAATAACTTTAAAAGGGCCATGAATCATAATGGAGCCACTGCTGAATATGAAACATTTGCCTGAAAAAGAAAAAGATACCTGAGACAGTTTTTAGCCAAGCATACATACCCTGTTTCTAACGCTTTTTCTCTTCAGCATTTGTTTTATTGAAGAAGGGGTATATGGTTGTTGATATCAATATTCCTATTTTTCTGTCAAAATCAAAATTTAGCTTCTAAAAATGCTACTTTTACCAAAAAAAAAAAAAAAGCCCAACAACAAAAAGTTAAGGAATAATTTAATCTGTGGAACGTAGGTGCTGTTGCACAAAAGTGTTGTTCCCTTTCTCCTTGTTGATAAAAGTGGTGAGTAGCCAGGCCTGGGCACAGTGGTGCAGATCTGTAATCCCAGCAGCTCTAGAGGCTGAGGCAGGAGGAGTGCAAGTTCAGAGCCACCCTCAACAAGTCTGTGAAGCCCTGAGCCTCAGTGAGACCTTGTCTCAAAATAAAAAATAAAAAAAAAGGACTGAGGATGTGGCTCAGTGGTTAAGTGCCCCTGGGTTCAATTCCCAGTATCAAAAAAAAAAAAAAAAGTAATGGTCAAAAACTAGAAAATCTCTCTCTGTGTTCCTCAGTTTCTCTGTGCTCTGTCCTTTAAATATCTGGGCAAAATTTGTGCAAAACTACTTAGCAGATACACTATCTTCTTTCCTAACTCTAATATGTATCATTCTTTAATGACTCATTAACTATTAGTCATTAAGGCAATCAAAAATATACTTGGTAGTTATTTTTAAGCAAAATATAGAACATATATAAATAAAAGTATAAGTCCTTTGAAAATATAGTCTAAATTTTACAGAAAATCCTGTTGTTAGCTGAACTCCAGAATGCTTGCTGAAATGTAAACATTATTATATCATCATCCTTTGGATATGATGGAAACTGCAAAATTGCCCCAATGTTAAAAATGTTATATTTCTGAAATTGAAAGATTTGGTCATATGAAGTCAGTCAGTCTTTCCAGAGAATATTTAGTATTGCAACTCATTCAGCATCAAATTTTGCAGTTAAAATTAATTCATGGAACTTTTCCAAGATGATATTCAGATCATAATTTTTAATTTTGAAGTAAGTAATATAGAATTACAGTAGTGGTAAAACATCCCTTCATATTTTTCTCATCAGATAAATTATTTTGTAGTGAGAGAAAGAGTGGAAATAAGAATATAAATACTCATAAATAGGAGGTATAACTATAAAATTATATTACTTTTAATAAATAACAAGTAGAAGCAGGCATGCATATGCATACCATCCTTTGCAGATGGTTATCTTGAGAGACTAAATGCCTATTTGAGTGATTTCATTACTCAGGACATATATTTGGAACTTTATTTGCCTTGAGAACTAGCAGAGTTTTTTCATGCAGTTCTTCATCCTTTGAAAAGGAATATGATTTATGGTGTAGTCAAACCATAAGCAAATTAGTTGGAGAATGAGGCTCAGTAGTACCACATTTAGAGGAATATGAAGAAATGAGACTTAATTTTTTGGAAAACTCCTAAACTAATTCTTGAAACTCTTTTAAAAGTGGTATTCCAAAGATGTTTTGACCAACAGCGAGGTACCAGTTTAATAAGCCTCTGAGAAGTCAGCTATGGTAGTGTGTGTGTATAGCTATGGTAGTGTGTGTGTATAGCTCCAGCAACCTGGGAGCCTCCCACAGGAGGATCCCTCGAGCCCAGCCCGAGCACCACAGAGAGACCCTGTCTCAAAAGGATAGATGATAGATGATAGATAGATAAATAGATAGACAGAGAGACACAGACAGGCAATGTGTGTAGGGCCATGAAACTGCATTTGAATCCTTCTGTTACCCTGGGAACTCTCTTCACTAGCTTTGAAGTTCTCTCTAAAACTAAACCTGTACTTCTCTGTTCATCCAACAAGACTTACTTTTGGGACCTCCTTCACTTTTTTACTCATACCCAAGCCATTTCATTGAGCCGTTGTTCCCATTGCTCTCTGCCCATCTTGGTGTCCCTGTGGTTTGGCCCTGTATCTAGTTACATCTTGCTTGTTCCAACTGAGATGAAGTTCCTTTCATTCTGACTTTGACAGAGAAGTAGGAAGTGGGAAGCTTCTTTTTCAACTGTTAAACTTAGGACGGTTATCTTGAACCTCTGCGTTGTTTAGTTTATTATGTTCTATATCACTAAATATGGGCCACATTGCTAATGGAGTTATGTATAATATCTATAATAAAATTAATAAAAAATCCTTATGTTTAACAAGTGTTGCCATTTTGTGACATTTGCTACAGCTATTTTGAAAGACAAATTTTAATTTGTCTAATAAATAAAATGTTAAAATACCACTGAAGTCCATCCCTTCCCATCCTGTCTCCTGCCTTCTTCCATGGAAGACCCCCTCTCTGAAGTCCATAGGTATTGCTCCCATTTAGTACAGTTCCATAATGACTTAGGTGAAATTCTTAAACCTGGTGTATTTTGGAATTAATTTTCACTTTTAGATCGGGGACACGATCTCTGTGTTGTGTATAATAGCCCAGTAGTAACTGAGCCAGCAGCTCATGATCAAGTGTATTACTACTTCTACAGCAACCCTGATCCAACATTCGCAGTGAAGATTAAATGCATATTTAAAATAGCTTATCAGTTCAATTGATTCTTTGCCACCCAAAGTGATTTCTGTAAACTTACAAACTTCTGGGTTTGTGGGTTTTGAAATCTTAGATACAGGAATGTAGACATTGACATGCCTATGAGATGTATGTATCGAATTTTTATTTTTATTATTTATTTATTTATTTGCAGTCCTGGGCATTGAACCTGGGGACTTGCATATGCTGGACAGGAGCTCTGCCACTGAGCTTCATTCCCAGCACTAGGTATAGGTTCTTAATTCTGTTGTTCCCTGTGCTAATTCCTTTGTCTTTACTGTTACTACCACTGTTTCTCTTCTGCCTAAATTGATTTCATTATTCTTTTCCTGATATCTTAAATTCATTCAGGTCATGTGTTTTATTTCTTTTTCATAGTGTAAGTATTTAAGGTTGGGCGCATTTACTCTGAATAAGGCTCTATGTTTATCTCATAAGTCTTTCTAGTAGCATTCTTATTTTTATGGTTTATGAAACAATCTCATTACATTACAGAAGTCCCTCTTTGTCTCAGTCTGTACCTAGTAAGGCATTTTATAATTTCGAGGTATTGAGATATTTTTAGGGTCTAGCCATTAAATTCTAGTGTTTCTGCATTGCAGTGCTTTGGTATTTACAAAGGATGCTCATAATGTAATGACAGATTTTTCTTTTTAAATAAAAAAGCCTACTAGAACTGACATTTTCAAATGAGTGGTATCTTTCAAAATATGTTCATGCTAATCATGTTTCCACCTAATAGTTTCTCAATCTCTTTATTAAAAATGCTTATAGAGTTTACCTTTCACTAAAACTGAAATACAGTAGTTTCTTTGCTTTATTGTCGTATATCGAAAATTAAATAAAAGTGATGCTATTTAGCTATTCACCTTTTCTACCTTACCATGTTTTAGGTGTTGACAGTTATGGTGGTGCATACCTATAATCTTAGCTACTTAGGAGGCTGAGGAAGGAGGATCACAAGTTTAAGACCAGCTTATGCAATTTACTGATCCCTTGTCTAAAAAATTTTGAAAAAGGTTGGATGTATAGCTCAGTGGTAGAGTACTTGTGTAGTATGTGTGTGAGCCCCTGGATTTAATCCTTAGTGCCATTTAAAAGGGTGGGGGAAGCAAAACTATAAACAAGCAATTAAAAACTTGACACTCCTTAAGCTGTTTTTTTTTTTAAGAAGAAAGTGATAGCCTTAGCCCCCACAAAAAAGAGGGGGGGTAGGGGTGGAGGAGTGAGGTAAGAGGATGGGGAAGGAATTCCAATTTCAATTCCAAAATTTGAAAGTGTGGTCTTACTGAGAAAAGCTTCTTCATTGCTCCTCTTTTACCCATGACACATAGTGATGGCAGTGGCATCAAAGGACAGTATGCATTTTTAAGAAAGGTTTCACCATCTTATTTATTTATTTATTTATTTATTTTGAGAGAGGGACAGTGAGAGAGAGAGAGAAAGAATCAATTTTATTTAGTTTTTCATGGACTTTCGTTGCTTCGACACTTCATTGGGTACGTAGTGCTGGGGTTTGAACCTGCGCATAGTCTCACATGCAAGGCAAGCGCCGTAACCGCTGAGCCACCGATCCGGCCCCCACCATCTTATTTATGATCTTGTATCACATGTCCTTTGTTATTTACCTAAAATCACAGTGTGTAATTGTGAAAGCAGTAGAAGTGAGACTGCCATACTCAGCTAGGAACTAACCTGTGGTACGACACACCCCACACTCAAATTACACTCCACCACCCACTTTCTTCCTTCAGCTTCTTTTCCCTGTTTTTCTTTTGTACCAGGGATTGAGACCAGGGACATTTATCCACTGAGCCACATCCCCAGCCCATTTTATTTTTTATTCTGAGAGAGGGTCTTGCTAAGTTGCTTATGGCCTCACTAAGTTGCTGACGCTGGCTTTGTCCTTGGGATCCTCTTGCCTCAGCCTCCCGTGTCTGAGATCACAGGTGTGCCATTGTACCTAACTTCCTTTGGCTTTGACTAGTTTCTTTCCATTATCTGAGCCCTGTTTCTATCCAGAGAAGAAACTGTCTTTTGGGAAACAGTCCTTATAGACAAATAACGTGAGCTATAGAGCACTTACTGACCCCTCAGAGAAATTGTCAGGGATTCGATTAGGCCATAGTTGTAATTATAACCTGAAAAGGAAGAAATAAAGGATGGTGCTATTACCCAAACTCAGTGCTTGCTTTTGGAGGTGGTCTTATAACTTTATTTTTGTTTGTTTCAGTCATCCTGTTCCTCCCAGGAGAAGTTGCATCAGTTGCCATACCAACCAACGCCAGATGAATTACATTTCTTATCAAAACATTTTTGTACCACTGAAAGCATCGCCACTGAGAACAGATGCAGGAACACACCCATGCGCCCCCGTTCCCGGAGTCTCAGGTGTGTGTGGACCCAGCCAAAAACTGTTAGGTCCTTGGATTATTTGTTTTCATCCATTTTTGAGTGAAGACTTCTCATCCTTTAATTTGTACATGTGTTAACTGGTTTGTGAATTATCATAAACCAGTTCTTCTCTATAAAAGATGACATTGTTAATTATCGTTGAAAGGCATTAACCTGTTCTATATTTTCACAATTTTGCTAATTGCCACTTTAATAGTATTCATAATGGCTTTAGGAAACTACCTATAGAAACTTCTAGCCATTGAATATTTCAAGGCAATCTATCGTGATGCAAAAATAGTTAATAGTAAGTGAAGAAAAGAAGGTTGATTGAAAAGGAAGAAGGATATGTTTTCCACTAGATTCCATATTTTAAAACCCACCCTGATCTTTTTATTTTTTCTTCACATTATTAAGTCTTACTTTCTCCATGATTGTGAAAAAAATTCAGGAGTTTGGGTCTTCTGAATTTTATGGTTGTCAAATGTAATCCACTCTACATTGATTGGGTCCAGTGTTTTCTTTTTTAATAATCTTGTTTCAAATAGTATGTATTACAGTATGTTTCTTCAGAAAGTAGGCTCTAAACTAAAGAATCTTGTTTAGAATGTTTTTTAGGGAGCATTTTGGGAACGCAATACTTGTGGAAGGGAGGGGAGAATTGGGACTGGGCAGAGGCAGGAATTCAGCTGCAATGCAGACACAGCAGCCTTCATGGACCCCACAGGGACTTTTCCCTCGGGCCAGATGGCCACAGTCATTGGGTTTGTTTTTGAAACACCCTGGAAAGGACATGGCACCCTGGGAAGGAAGTAGCTTGAGCCAGGTGACTCCCTGCAGCTGGGGTACCCTGGAAGGGTCTGACAGCTCAAGACTTCCCTTTACGGCACTCCTAGCAGCCCAGCAGCAGGTCCTTCTTAGAAGGGAGGCATCTGGTTGTGCATCTCATTGCCCAGCAACAGTAGATCTTGATGCTATGAAACTGGTATATGTTGAAATATTAAGGATTTAATACAAAAAAAGTTTGTTAGTTGTTCAGTTGAACCTCAAAGTATATTGAGAAGAATTTTCCCTTCATATCTTTTTTCCCCATTTAATACCATAAACTAACACCAAATATAGCGACACTGATGATTATGGGGACATATATATTGTTCTGAGATAGAGAATAAAAGACTGGTTTTACCAGTCCATCTACAGATGCTATCTTTTACTGCTTGTTTGTTTGTTTGTTCTATTAAAAATGTTTTTTTATGGGACTGGAGCGGTGGCTCAGCAGTTTCGGCGCTTGCATGGCAAGCACAAGGACTGAGGTTCAAACCCCAGCACCATGTACACAACTAAGTGTTGGAGCAATGAAGGCCATGTGAAAAACCAAATAAAGTTGTTTCTCTATCTTTAAAAAAATGTTTTTTTTTTGTTCTATTGAAGTTCCTGGGATATCTTGTACAAGGTGTACATACCCAGGAATATAAATACCCTCATGTTGTACACCAGGAAGGCCACAAACTGACTATTAAAACACAGAGAAAAAACACACGATAGTTGTATGCTTCTGTTTCTTATTGTACATAGTGCCTACATCAGCATCCCAAATAAGTATTTGCTAGGCTAGAAAATGGATTTCACTTATGGCACCTGTGCCATGGAGAACTCTCAGCCCTCTCTAGTGGCATGTGGCCGAGCGCAGGTGTATGATAAAAGTGTGAAATTACACTGTTAAACATGGCCTAGATGTTGCTGTTTGTGGCCACCCTATTTTGTTTCATACTACAATTTATTAATAGGCTTCTGCAATTACACACACTCGCACTACATGCAGAATATAACCTCAGTTAAGAACATTTTCTGAACTGGTATTGTAACTATAACATTTTCTTGGCATTTCGCTTTTTGAGCTTGCTTCTTGAATGCTATTCAGTGTCTCTGTGTTTGTGGGTCTATATATATATGCATGTACTAATGACTGATTTTATTAGTCTGATTTATTTTATGAGTTTATTACCAAATACAGCATACTTTTCATTTGAAGTTTGCATAGTACTTTTGATGCAACTGACTATTTATAAATAAAAAGCTTATTTCCATTTCATGCTGTGGCAAGTTTAAAAGGGTAATTTGCTTTGCTTTCAGCCCTGGACGTTCCCCCGCCTGCTGTGACCATGAAATAATTATGATGAACCATGTCTACAAAGAAAGGTTCCCAAAGGTAATGAATTGAATGTAAGATGCCCAGCATCTAAATGAACAGGCAACATGGGTTTAGCATCTGTAAGGTGGTTTTGTCATGGGAAGTAAGGGTCCTAGCCAATAATGACTTGCATTAAACAGCACAGCAGTCTTCTTACAAAGAGAAAATAACTAAAAAACAGAAACAAAACAGCTAACAAGTGCTGAGTACTCTCCACAATATGTGTGCTCTGGACTGAGTTTAAAGTGAATGCTGGTGATCATGCCCCATGCCCTGGGTGGGGCTGGTCAGAGCTGCAGGGAGGGTCTGCTTTCAAAGACTTCTCCACCCTTTGAGCTCCTAGTGCCTGTGTTCTGGACCTGCTACTGTGTTTTCAAGCAGAGACCCATTTTCTCTCTGCAAAGCTCTAGATTGGCATGTCATCTAAGTTGTTTTTCTTTTTAAATCTTATTTTCCTTTTCTGTGACTTCTGATCTCGTTAGTTATGATATTTCTAATTCCATTGCTGTAGTAGGAAAGGTACAGTGCAGTGTTTCCTAGTTCAGTTAATAAAAGGAATTTGATTTGAGCCAGAGTGCAGTCTGTGAGGAGCTGTTGCCAAACCCCTGGCTGCAAGGAGCTGCTCTCCTATGGTCCCTGTCACCTAGCCTCACCTCCACATCTTTCCCAACAAAGTGTTTCTGCACATTTGGAAGAAGGCAACCTTTTCCCATTCCCTTTGTTGACCCAGGCATGAGAACAAAGAGAAATCTTTGGTTTCATAAATCAGGTGTCGAGCACTTATTTGTAATGAACCCAACATTGATGCCATTGATTGAAGCTGTTTTAGCTATTTATCACATGTCCCTTGCTTGCTAGGGTGACAGATACTGACTGTAGTTAGCTAATGCAAGTTAAGACCTTAGAGGGAAGCAGGAGGAAGGCGGAAAGGGAATCTCCCTGCATATATAATTCATGCTACCCAGGAATATTGATTAGGCATTGGATGATCACAGAGAAGGAAATGAAAGTTGGAAAGGAAATTTTAGATTTATTTTACCAAGGAAATTCCCTTGACATTTTGCAAATGATGTAGCGTTTTGAGGAAAGGATAAAGAAGATATAAGATCTTACTCCTGGTTCATTGAAATCTAGCTAAGAAAACAAACTCTGGGGTTGTGTTTTGGAACTCAAGCAGCAGTCCTGAGTTTTGTGTAAATAGCAAGAGAAGAAATATTTGGGATTTTTCACAGTCCATCTGAAAGAGCTCAACATCTAACCTGAAAGCATAACAATTCCAGATATTGCTGGAGTTATTTCAAGAATCTTACAAGGAGCATTTTACATATGATGGGATATAGGAAGAGGAGGATTGGCATCCTGAAATATACATTTTTGTTTAAATACCTCAAATCCTTATTTATTCCAAATGATGAGATGGTAGTGACACCTCCCTGGATCTCCTTTTATCTTTTACAGCAGTTCTGACTTCATAGCAAAATTAAGTGGAAGGTACATAGACTTTCCTTCCCCACCCTGCCCCATACACACCTTGCCTCACCGACAACATTCAATATGCTCCACTAGAGTCCACATTTACATTAGGGTTAATTCTTGGTGTTGTACAATCAGTGGTTTGGGACAAAGGTATAATGGCATGTGTGCACCATTATCATATCATGCAGAAGTGAGGTTTCTTTTTTTCTTTCTTTTCTTTTTCTTTATTTTTTGGCAATATAGTTTCAAACCTAGGGCCTCATGCATGCTAGGCAAGCACTAAGCTACACCCCCAACCCAAAAGTTAAACAGAATTCTGTTTAACAACTTACAGCCAGGGAGGCATGAGGGCTTAATCACTCATGCGTGTTTCTCCGTATGTTACACCTGTGTGTGTGTGTGTGTGTCTTCCCTAAACAGGCTACAGCTCAGATGGAAGAACGTCTAAAGGAAATTATCACCAGCTACTCCCCTGACAACGTTCTTCCTCTAGCAGATGGGGTGCTTAGTTTCACTCACCATCAGATTATTGAACTGGCTCGAGATTGTTTGGATAAATCCCACCAGGGTCTCATCACCTCACGGTACTTCCTTGAATTGCAGCACAAGTTAGATAAGTTGCTACAGGAGGTAAGGTCCATGCATCATGCATATAAAGTTTCTGATTTGTTTTGCATTTCCCCTGGAAAAAGATATTTTACCAGACCATTTGCTTACAAGTGGTAACTATGAGATGGAATTCACATTCCAGGGAAGCAAAGAAGAAAGAAAAAACACTACCTGATTTCTACTTGCTATAAGTAGATTCTGGTCATTTTGTATAGTAATAGAAAGTTAATGTAATAACCTTTATAGGAACCTTGGGACCCAACAATCTATGACTCTGGGATAAATGGATCGTGAAGGATTTTGAAACAGTGATTTCCCACTCCCCTCTTACCCATAAAGTTATAAATTGCCTGAGTATATATGTGTTATTTGATGGTGCTATCTAGTTCTAATATCTGAGAAAGCTAAATGGAGAATTGCTGGCTTCTTCCAGATTGTGTGTCCTATTAATTAACCTGCCTGTGGTGTTGCGTAGTAAATGGCAACTTATATTTTCATTAGTGTCAGTTCTTCTTCTAACAAAATATCCAATTTCCAAATGACAGATAAACACAGCAACGGTCTCTGCCTAACACTTGCATGCCTAACTCCTGATAACAGCTAGGACAGGAAGGGAATGTGTATGGGGGAATGGAACTACTGCATAATACTGCTCTTCTGACTGAAACTGATCAGCCACAGCCTACAAGTGAAGCCTATTTAGCCTATACATTTGGATTTATAGTATTTCTCTATCTCATAAGGTATAAATTATGCCCATGTAAATGTAATCATAGGTGGTTTTCTGTAAGCATGAATATATAACTACTCATACAATACTGAAGGGAAATACCTGAATTTTGAGAAATCCATCTGTCTTTGCTCCTACAGAATTTAGTTCTGGCACAATAAGATTCCTCTCTGGCTAGCAGCCACTGTTTTTCTTCCCTTTCCCATCCAAACTTCCCAGCAGAATTTTCTCTACTCTGTTGCCATGTTTCACAATTCAGCCTATTACAGTCTACTAGAGCAGTGCCTCTTAAACTGTCTTTGGGGGTGAAAGCATTGTTTTTGATTTTTGTTGTTAATTTCTAAATTGGCATGGACCAATTCTCCCGTAAACTGAAATGAAAATGAATTTACAGAAAAATGATCATTCACTTGGGTGTCGTGGCCATGTAAACTTGGTGAAGAGTTGCTAAGTGCTTACTCTCAATAGTTGTCTTAGCTCATCACGCATTACTAACTCTTCATCAACTGGCAGGAGTGCAGGCTTTGAATAGTACTCTATTGGAATATTAGGACTATGGCTAGGGCTCTGACCTGCTTTTCTCAGGTAGGATGGAGTGTGACACATAGAAGGAACAAATGTTTGTTGCATGAGCAGCTTCTGACCCCCTCTCATGGAACTCACTCATCAGTGAGTTTCTTACTGTGAGAGCCTCTGGCCCTTTTACTGAAACTGGTCTATTCTGCAGTGGTCAAACCATTTCCCTTCTCCATCCCTTTAATATATTCTCCTATTCTTTGTACTTCTCTGACCACTTCTTGGGCTCTTTCCAGGAATTTTCTTCCAGCTCATATTCTCTACAAATTAGTTTGCCCACAGCTTCCTCCTAGTTCCACTGCTTCTCCCCTCTCCCCTGGTGTGATCTCATTGGCTATCTTCAAGGAAAGACCAGGTGCAATAGTACATACAAGTAATTCCTGGTGGCTCTGGAGGCTGGGGCAGGAGGATTGTAAGTTCAAAGTTAGCCTTAGCAATTTAGTGAGGCCCTGAGCAATTTAGCAAGATCCTGTCTCAAAATAAAAATGAGCTGGAGATGTGGCTCAGTGGTTAAGTGCCTCTGGATTCAGTCCCTGATACAAAAAAACAAAACAAAAACAACAACAACAACAAAAAAAAACACCTACGGACTCTAGTTTCACTTGATTGTTTGGATTCATATGTCCATCTGCCTATTGAATGTCTACAGCTTGGACAACCCTCTGAAGCAACAGTAGGCAGCCATATCTGCAGCTGGACTCAGCATCTCCTCCATGAAACCTGCTTCTCTTCATTCTTTGCCTTCATCACTGACCCCACCATCTTCTCAGTTATCTACTAGGACTCCAAATCCTACTAATCTCCCTCTTTCCTTACATAACGCAACCACTAGACTCTCATAGTTTTCTTCTTAAATATTCTCCAACTTGTCCTCCATTCCTCACCCTTCAGGTCCACAGCTGCAAGAACATTGGTCTAACACTCCCCAGTATTCATTCCATCTGCAGGTAAAAACCACAACACGGCCACTGCCTGTGTCCCCTTGATGCATTTAGCCACAGTGCACTGCAGTGATCATTAGGTGGGTCTCACTTTACTAGCAGACAGTGGACTCTTTGAAGAAGAGCGGTCATCTCTAACTCCCTGCTGCCCAGTCTCTGTGGATTCCTTGGTAACTCTGGAAGGGAGGGGGAAAGGAAATACACGTAACATGCCAAAATATTTGCTCTGTGATGATGAAGCCTCAAGTAATCTAATCCTGCTATTCCTTTTAATCAAATAGCTTCTTGAAGATGCAGGAAACTCTATGCTTCTTACAGTGTATGAGAATACCTTGAAAATTATGTTTGTGAAAGGGTAAACTTTTGAACAGACAAGGCAGACCTGAGAGGAACTCTGACTCAGCCTCTATGAGGAATTCCACCCTGGATTCCACAGTTCTAACCCAGGATATTATCATAATTACCAGTCTAGTTCTGTGTTTTTCATTCCTTTGTAGCATTCCCTGAAAAGGGTAGAATGGCTATCCATAGCTATTTATATTATAATTCCTTTCTTTTCTGTAAGACAGACTTGGAAGATCATTTCATGGCAATTAAAAATAAATCTTAAGAGTTTCAAAGATCATATGAATGGGGCCGTGTGAGAGATAAAAATTGTTGATTTTTAGAGAACTTTCTCTTATGACTGAGAAGCATTATGCTTGGGTCACAAGGGTCCTTGTTAGGTAGGGATAAGAATGTTTTCTTGATCATCATCATAGATACAGTTTCCTTTAGCACTTTTGTAAAACTAAAGTCTGTCTTCAGAATCCCATTTACAGTGGCCTTCCAGAGCTTGGAGCTAACCAGTCACCGAAGAACTCGCCCCATCTAGCTGGAGCCCAGTTGTAAGAATTTGACTTGGTTTCCCCTGGATGTAGGTGTCAGTTCCCAGCTGTGACACTCTGCCAGCAAGCCTCTCTCCTCACCTCCTTTCCAGTTGTCAGTCTTTTGCATAACCCAAGGCAATGCTCCCCTAGGGTTTGAGCAGCTTGATTTAACCAATGCCTTTGGAAGTCCTGAAGTCTAAGTCGATTCCAAATGAATGCTTTCCTGTCCCTTGTCTTTCTTTCACCAGGATGTGCTTAGCCACAGAAAATACATAGGAAACGCTAAGCTCCTCTCAAGTCTGGGTGATGGTGTTTTCTTTATAGTGGCCAACACTTAGTATGTAGGCTGTGGGTGTCCCATTAGTACCCCGCTTTGGAGCTTGCTACCAGTAGGCCAGGAAACCGTTTTTCTTGTCAGGTGAATTGCATCATTTCATTTGATGTTTGAGCAAAGCTCTTCCTCTTCTGCCCACGTTAATGTTAGCACATAAAATATTATGTGAGCTAATATAACTCATATCTTTGACCTTGTATGTGACTAATAATTATTAGAAGTGAGAAGTTGGAATGATTATTTTTATAATCTTTGAAATGGAATTCATGTAATCTGAATGACTATTTTTAAGTTTTTTTTTTCACATATGAAATTCTCATTTCCCTAGAAAAAACCACCAAAATGTGCTCAGGCTTTTTAGGCATTCTTTATATTCCTGAACTAATAAAAACAATTTTATTATAGCAAGAAGAAACTTCACTGGCCAACCCAAATTCTCACCAAAAAGGTTGTGGTTTTTTAGGGATTCTTGTTTAGCTTAGTTAAAGATAAACTATAAAAACACACATAACCATTTCTTAGCTTTCATTGTATTATCCAAAATCCATCTTTGTTGCAAAACACACATTGGAAAGAAAATTTAAAGACAGTTTTCAATATTTGAGGTGTATGTATCTTATGTGTTTAAGTGCACAGAATATTCTATGATTATTTACTCATTCCCATTTTCCTTATATTTAAAAAGTTTAAATGTTAGCTGTTTTCTTTCACTTGTATATGGTTTCTTTGCATGTATTTTGAGCATGGCCTTTGATTTGATGGCTAAATTTAATAGATATATTACAGTCATTTTTTTGTAAATTGTGTCTGCTAGTTGTTTTTGGAGAGAATCGGACCTTGTCATGATGAAGCCGTTTATATTTTATTTTTAGAGAAGTCTGGCTAAATTGCTCAACTGGCCAGGAACTTGAGATCCTCCTGGCTCAACCCCCCAAGTAGCTGGCAGGCCCAGCTTTATGAATGATTTTAATTGCTGATTACTGTCTTCGAAATTATAGTGGCATCACCTTGATACATTTTTAAATCCTTAGAGGAGAGTAAATCATAAAAATTTAAACATTAATAGAGCCTAAAATGAGCATGCATATTTACATTAAAACTTCTAAAATTTTCATTCTGTGCCAGCTATGATAGAGATTTATCATATTTCTTCAAGAACACATCATTAACAATTTCAGTGACTACTAACAAACTGAACTTTGCTCTCAAAACATTTATTGTGCTTAGGCAACATGTAAAATAAAATTTAAAAAGATTTTAAGTCCATTAAATTTCATTGAGTTCAGTGCCTACATGTTATTTATTCAATTGTGAAACTGAACTTATATGTATATATTCATTTAACATTTGAAATAAACATTGCACATTTCTTTCATGCCATGAAATGACTAATTTGTTGGCTGATCATGCTTTATATGTGAACTGTATTTCATGAACATGTTAAATGCCCAGGATAACAAAAGCATTCCATCACTCTTAGTCATTTAATACATCCAAGATGTTGCCTTTGAAAGTTCAGGTTCTTAATAAGCGGACTCTGATGATACCATGTACTTAATGTGTCATAAATTTTTAGTGTCTCCTTCATTCATGGTTCACATTAAGAGACCTTATATTTGACTTTTTTGAGAGGGACAGTGAGAGAGAGAAAGAATGAGAAAGAGAGAATCAATTTTATTTAATTTTTCATGTGACTTTCATTGCTCCAACATACTTCATTATGTACATGGTGCTGGAGTTCAAACCCATGTCCTCACTCATGCCAGGCAAGCACCATAACCACTGAGCTACCACCCCGGCCTCCTTATATTTGATTTTTAACAGCGATAATAAAAGTTTTGCACTTAGAGTGTAGCTAGTAGAGCTATTTTGTAGATGTAGTTGTTTAATAGCATCCATTTATGTAGAGATAGTTCCCATTTATCAGTCTTCTAAGAGTATTTTCTAAATCATGTAATTTTTGAATATTTCACAATTATCTAATTAGCGTCCTTTGCTGATTTTTCTTTTCCATTTAGTGGAGCAGCTCTGTATCATGATTCTTTTCACTGCTTTTTCGTAGGCTCATGATCGTTCAGAAAGTGGAGAATTGGCATTTATTAAACAGCTAGTCCGAAAGATCCTAATTGTTATTGCCCGCCCTGCTCGGTTATTGGAGTGCCTGGTAAGTTGCTTCTAGATGTGACTACATTGTTTATTGTTAACTGTGAGAAAGCAGCAACCATCTGAAAGCTCTAGTTTCTTTTATTATTTCAACCACCAGTGCTAAATGGAAAGAGTCAGGAGGAGCTACAACTTGTGAATGTTCATGATGACATCCTTATGTGTCTTATCTTTTTTTATTTTAAGAAAAAACTCTAGGGTTGGTGCTGTATTCAGTAATAGTCATTTCACATTCTGATCAAGCTGGAAGGATGATCATGAAATAATGTACTTGACCTTATCTCAGCCCAATTACTTTATGTCACAGCTAATTTAAAATGCTTCTTGTGCTTCATGCTTTTGGAGTTGCTGAGATTCAAAGAAAAGGAAGTCAGAGGTATGCTAAATAGTAACCTGTGGCTATAATTATTATTTGTTTTCAAAATGTGGCATGTTAGAAATAAATGCCAGTTAGCAAAACACACTGAAGGGTACAATAAGGCATCGTCCAGACCCGAAGGAATGAAACTTTTAGAGATTAGTTCATTTGAGCAGCTACATTGTTTTGATCAGTGATCATTTTCCTCTTAAGAATTTTTTTATGAAACTATGATCAACATTTCAGTTGAAACTGTAAACAAACATGAAGCTTTGAATGTAAGAAATATTTGAAGGGATTATTAATATAGCATTGAATTGCTTTTGAGTTCTCCTAGCCATTAAAGTAGTCGTGACTTCATGTGTAAGAGAGCTTCCAGAATTGCACACACACATACACACACTCTTCATATGTGGTTGTGGTGCTTTGATTTTACCCTTATTTTAATTAACATTCACAATGTTTTACAATGTTGAAATAATCATAGCCCCATAACTATGACAGTATCTGATGAGAAACAGCAAGGAGACATCTTGAAGACAAGAGTGGGGAGTAGGGGTTTCCACCAATGGAAGGACCCTAAGGATCCCAGAATCAAATGTCCCCTTTTACATGGAATGTCTCTGGAAGGATAAAGGGGGAAAGCTATCATGATGCTACTGGGGAGTAGAACTGGTGACTGGCAGATACAGATAGAAGGGAAACTTACTTTTTATTGCTTCTTCTGTTGAATTTCTTGAATTATGCACCGCATCCAATAAGTTAAATTTGGGGGGAAATGCCAGTTAGCATTAAAACTTATTTTTTGGACAACAACAGCTATGCCAAGAGCACATTTTGCTTTAAAAGAGGAAATGAATTTTTTTTTACATAAACTCTCATAATCGGAAGAGAGAAAATAAAAGTATATAAGTGGATTTAGAAGTGGCTTTGGAAATGTTTTCAGTACAGCTTAGAGCTCAGATGAAACTGAAGTTTCAGAGTATTAGGGGACATTTCTCCCAGCCTGCCACCTGTGCCTGAAATTCCCAGCCTTGCTGTCTTTGTAGATGTTTTAGTGCACTCAGCATTGATACTGGTTCGCTTTACTTCCTTTGAAGCAAACTTTGTGTATGGTCTTTAAAAACTTAGGTAATTATTAGGTGAAAGTCTAAGGTTCCAAAATTCACTTTTTGGGGCACTAATCAAAATGAGAAAAATCCTGTTGGGAAATTTTTCAGGAAATGTAACTGAAAATACTATAAAATATGTTAAATCTGTGACCATTTGTAGCAATGTGTACAACTCATCAGTCCATCGCATCAATTCAGAGTGATGTGATCAGGAAGATTGGTATTACATGCATACTATAAACAACAGATAACAAAGGGAAATAAAATACATAAGAAAATATATTACCAAATATTACCGAAGTCAGAGGGTAATTGGATGCCTTAATTTCTTGTTTTTTCTTTCTTGACATTTGCATTGTGTGACTATTAATAGCAAAATTAGAGTTAATAAAAAATGGCAACTTTGAAGTTTTTCCTTCTAATATTTTTGAATGCTTCCATACTAAGGGAGTCTCCTACAATGTCTTTGAGTCAATGTAGTTCAACATTATTCCTTTTGTGTTTGGTTGTACAGGGAAAGAAACTAAATCTTTTGTGTGAAATTTCTCAGATTTTAAAATTTTGCTAAAAATGGACAAATAAAAATCAGACCTAAAGCCCTGGAATTTATCCCCAGCATCACATATATACACGCAAAACCAGATCTAGTGGGACATGGTAGCAGGCACCTGTAGTCCCAGCTGTTTAGGAGGCTGAGGTGGGAGGATCATTTGAGCCCAGAAATTAGAGACCAGTATACTAGCCTGGGCAACATAGTAAGACTTTGGCAAAAAAAAAAAAAAAAAGTCATAGTTGTTCTTTTTCAGCGAGATCTAGATCTTCAGTAGCCTAGAATACCTTCAAAGTTCTATTACACAGAAACTAGAAATGCACTATCTTTGAGTTGCCAATTACCTACATGCATTGGCTTAGAATATGAATATGCTTCAGATATGAAGTGAGAATTATGTAATTTTTAAAGCCATTTGCCTCCTTTCTAAATCAGTAACCTACAACCATGTGTTTGCAGCAGTTTTATTGTGAATGAGATTACATAGTAAAACCTCAGATCATTTTGGCTCAAGGAAGTGTCTGTGTATTTGTCTTCTGCCAGGAATTTGATCCTGAAGAATTTTACTACCTATTAGAAGCAGCAGAAGGCCATGCGAAAGAAGGACAGGGTATCAAAACTGACATCCCCAGGTACATCATCAGCCAGCTGGGTCTTAATAAGGATCCTTTAGAAGGTGAGCTCTTGGCTAGGTTTATCTTTTATTTGTTTCTACCCTGTGGCCTCATGGAAGAATTTCATAGCAATTATTTATTTATTTATTTGCTTGCTTATTTATTTATTTATTTTTGGCTGTGTCGATTGAAAAGTCCTTTTAGGGGTTCCAATTGTGAAATGAAGGGAATAGCTGTAAGCTGGGTCCTGAGGAGCAAGCACGCATCCCCCCATTTGTGTTACCAAGAGCCTCGTTTGATTTGATATTCCAGAGGCCTGTCAGCCTAAAAATGCCAGACTGTCCCAGAAGGGTTTGGATTTCAGTCTTCTCTGACTTCTTTTCTCTTGCAAAGATCAGTTGGGCTCTTCTTGAGAGTACTTTTCATTTTGAAAGTGTTGCTGCGGAAATTAATTATCATTCATTTAAAAATGACATTTAAATTTAATTTGGGAGTAATGCAAGTGATGGTGGATTGCTTTAAATTGAGTGCAGTATTGGGAGGTCTACTTTTGTTTATCTTAAGAAAGTATGAAAAATTCTAGTATACAAGAAAGGCAATGCTCTATAAAGAAAAAAATTAAAGCTTATAAAAGGATTTATGGTTGATTCAAATGTTAAAAGGTTCTAATTCTATAAATGCAGAGAATAGGAAGCATCCTGTTAGTGATTTTTCAAGACTCTAATATTGGTAATCCCCTGCCAACCTTTTCCTGTTGATTATTGTTTGGAATTGTTATTTATAACACTTAGGTTATTACTGCCTGAAAAGACTCATAAACCATCATTGACTCCTTCATTCAAGATTATCTTCCTGGTTCATTAAATTGAATTTGCAAGCAGCGTTTATCCTGCTCAGTGGTTTGTGATGGTGGTAGATGCTGGCACAGAGCTGTTGCTGTCTACAGCCGGGAAGCCTGCTGCCCCCTGCCCTGCTGTCTGCTGCTGTCCCTGCTTCGTTTGCTCTTACGGCCATCATATCTTTGCTTCCAGTGAAATGATGCATGCATTCCTGGGAGATAATGCCAGATAAATTTATACTGTACTGAAAGCAATACCACCACAGATTCATCACTTATCAGAGACCGGTGGCTGCTTTTCTGAAAAGTTCCCTGGGGAGAGATTTTCCCCCATGGCTTTTAAATTACCATCTTTACCTTTCTGAATCATGAGTCTTCAGAAATGGTTTAAATCAATGAAATAAAAAGGGCAGATGTTTAATGGTATTTAGATGAGTTTTAAAAATCTCTTCAGGCATTACAAAACGATGCCTCAGCTTCCTGCTTCAAAAGCTGACTCTTGGTTCCATTCCATTACTACCCACTGCTCACAAATAATATGTGTTTCTCAGATAATAGTTATTTAGCAGAAATTCTATTTAAAACAGAACCATCTTTTAATTTGTTTTTTTTTTAATGAAAATAATTGGAGTAGGGGAGGCTGTCAAAGCATATTATAGTGACTCTTCACGCTGGTGTAGTTAAGGTTGTGGCAGCCCTTGTGCTGTAGACAGAGGGAGTTCTTCCTGGTGTTCTTATCTGGCAGTAAACACCAATGGGGGCTGACCTTCAGAATGTGAATTATCTGAGGCCCACTTATGTATTTTAATAGAGGCGTTAAAAAATTAGCAGTGATCTTTGACACCTTGACACCTTTGGAGTTTAGGAATATAAAGTTATCATTGGGAGGTTTGTTTTTTTTTTTTTTAAACTCGACACTTAATTGTCTTGATTCAGTTTGAAGTTAGTTTTTAATCTGTTGTTAACCCTTAAAATGTTGACTTCTAATAATTTAATAACTTATTACAAACTCGGATCTACATTTGTTTCCTTTTCTTTTCAATATTTAAGCTAACAACTAAACCCTGTCCTTGGAAAGTAAGGCGTGAAAGTTCTAAAACTGGACCAAGACCTTGAGTGTGCAATTTGAGCCTCTTTGGGGCTCAGTTCCTTCCTTAAAGTAAAAATGGGGTATAATAGTTACTACTCACAGGGTTGTTTTGAAGAGAATGTGAGTTCATCCCTGTAGTTGCTTAACCTCATAATGGCTTAATAATTTTAAGCTGCTAGCGTAATTTTATCGAAACACTATTAAAATGCATCTCTTTCCTTGAAGAGGACTATGTGTTAGTTTGCATCTGAGTCTTTACATCTAAGATGCTAGACCCATTGGATGTTGGCATCATCTGATACCAAGAAAGGATGTAGTTTGTACTAAGCTCAATTTTGTTTCTAAAATTTCCTTATGGGTAAATTGGGAAAATTGGTGTCAATTTCATTATTTCATAACCTAGAGTTTGTAAAATATTTACCTAAAGCTAATATTCTGATATTGGTTTGCTTCCTATCTCTTATGAGTAATCACTGCCCAAAAAGTATGATTGTATTTATAAAAACATGAACACATGAAATAAGAGCCTAAGAAATAATTTTAGATATGTACAAAAATCTGAAGCTAAAAATTATAACTTTTTATTATACATATATTCAGTTTTGAAAAATTAGAAAATACTTTTGGAAAAAATTCTTTCATGCTCTTTTTTAAGTATAAAAATGAATAGTAAATGAATTACATGAACAATAAATGAATTAGGTTTTCTCACTTGCACAAACCAAGGAGGCCTTCCAAGATGGGTTGAGCAATTAGACAAGTTGTCACTTTTAACGAGACCACTAGGATAGAACTTAAGGTGGTGTCAAGCATGTGGCATTTAGCCCGGAATTGACTACTTTATGCAATATAATTAATAACAATCAACGCTAAACAAACACTTAATTTTTGTTCGTCAACATGCTAAGGGACTTATGTGCATTGTAGTGTATAATTGTCATAAAATACTCCAAGAGATAAGTAATATTTTCCCCATCTTTCAGGAGAAGAGACTTGAAAGTTAAAGCCCGAAATTTAAAAGTTCACACAGCTACTAAGCAGCAATAGTGGAAAACCAAGACTTTTCATCTCTAATCCCTATAACCATCACCTTTACTATTTCATTTGAATTGCAAATTCTTAGTGTACTAGTGAGATCTCTCAGTAGACATGAAGGATTGGAGCAAGGGGTGCCCACTACAACCTGAGAGTCATTTCCAACTGACTGGTAGCCAGTATATCTTGGATGCCCATCAGAGTCCAGGAAGCCTTGCCTATCTTGGTTATCTGGTTATAACCAGAGTTTTAACCCACCAAACCCTTTGCAAACTACCTTGATTGCATTGATTGCTTCATCCAGTGAATGCTGCTAGCTACACAGGCCCAGTCTCTAAAGTTCCTATGTCTAGGTGTTTGTAAGAAATGAGGAAAGGTGTGTGAGGGACAAGTTCCAAATCCCAGTTGCTGGTTCTTGCTGTATTGGATTTAAGATTTTTTCACAGTTACATTTTACTATAGAGAATTTTTTCCCTTTTTTTTTATAATGAAAAAAGTATTTTTCTTTGGTTTTAGCATAACACAGATGTTTAATTGCAACATTTTTCATCAACTTTACTTTTTTCTTTTTAACTTAGAAATGGCTCAGTTGGGGAACTATGATAGTGGGACAGCAGAAACACCAGAAACGGATGAGTCAGTGGGTGTAAGTATCGAATATGTTGCTTTTTCTTTTTATAAGCCGCTGGAGATTTTGACTGTGTGTTAATTACTTTATTCAACAAATATTTATTGTGCTTCTACTGCACTCACAGGTAGGCAGAGAATTTTGCTTCTCCTCAAAGAGAAACAGATATTTAAAAAAAGAAATCCTATACAAAAGTAGTAATGATGAGTAAGAATAAGATCTACAAAGAAATAAAAGACCATGTGCCATCAGAATATACCATATTGCCTTAGCTTAGCCAGCCCCTAAAGATTTCCCAAAGATGTGGCACTTGAACTGAAATGTGAGAACGTACTAGGATAAGAAGGGCAGAGGGAACAATTCAGGTGCAAGACCCATCTGAGGGCTGAAAGGAAAGGAAACTATGGAGACCAGAGAGCGTGGGTAAAGACTGGACGCACGGGTCCTGCTTCTCGGTTTATCAGGTTTATGTTTTTGTTTCTTTTTCTAAGAACAGTGGGCTTTGAAGGCGTATTTGTGTATATGGGAGTGGAAGGAACAACTAGGGAGATGGCCCAATCAGAATAATGTCTTGATGAAAAGAAAGCATGGGATGCAGGCAGCAGCCCGGTGGCCATAGGGAAGTCAGTTAAGAGATGGCTGCAGTGGCCGGGTGCACCAGGGGAGAGGTCCTGGTGGCTGGGGTCATTCTTCTCAATAATAAACACCAGGCGAGACATCGGGATGAAGCAGGGAAGCTCTCTGTGTCTCAGTTTCCCCATCTTAAAAAGTGTAAGAGATTGTAATAGATGAAATGAGATATTCCAAGTAAAATGGTTAGGAAAGCATTACACAATAAGTCCTAAATAAATGATAGCTGCTTTATAATTATCATGACTGACATAATTTTCAGTATGTTATGACCAGAGTTCCTTGGTAGCATCCAAGAGGAACCATCAAACCGGGGAAACTGAGACACAGAGAGCCTACCTGCCCAGCCCAACACATGCATTTAGTAAGAGGTGGAGCCCATTTCAAATCCAGGATATCTGCTATCTTCTGGCACTGGGAGGGAGAGCTTCTGGGGGAGGTCCAAGTGACTTACGAGTTGTCCTATACATAAAGGGCTTCACTAACTAGGTGGGAAGGAGTTAACGGAACAAGAGGGCCTGTACAGAGCCCAGAGCCATGCAAGATCTGCTATGGTGGGTGTGGTTGACCAGTGAATGGTCCCAGTCTCAAAGTGTTTTCTGCAGTGAAGTCATAGCAGGTGGTGACTAGATATAGAGCCTGTGGCCAGATGCCAAGGAGAAGCTGTTTGAGTTGGGGAGGTTAAATAGCCCTGAGGGCAGGGGTTGGTTGAGTTACCTGTGTAGACACTAAGGATGGTGAGAAAGCTGGAGCAGAGAGGAGGGAGGCCAGGAGCCCAAGTCAGGATACTGGGCTCTGCAGAGGGGAAAAGAGAGGCTGGTGATACCCTATCCCTCCAAAGCTAAATGAAGCACAAAAGATTTCTTATTAAAAGCACTGTGTTTATCCCTGTCCTTTGAGCTCAACCTTTTTTAAAAAAAACTTTTTAATTAAGGAGTTGGGTTATTATGCAATCATAAATGCATATAAAGTAACAATATGATATCCATTTGTTCTTAAACCAGAATCACCCCCACATCACCTATACCCCAGTCTCTTTATTCTTCTGTATTTTGCCCATACAAGCAATATAAATGCTTATGTTGTGAATTTTACAGAATTAAATGATTGCATAAGTATTATTTGGAATCTCAGGGGGTAAAGAGTGTACTACATTGTTGATTGTCTTCCTAGATCCCTTCCTATTTTCCCTCCCTCTACCTTCCCCAACCATCTTTCCCCACATATCCATGATTGCCCTAGATTATGTGTTGCTACGCCTAATTCGTGGGTTTGACCAACTTTCACCCAAGCCTGGGTTTAGCTCCAGCCTCTACAAATGAGTGAACACATTCAACCCTTGACTCTTTGAGTTTGGCTAACTTTGCTCAGCATGATTTCTTCCATTGCCATTCATTTACCTTCGTTGTTTCTAATTGCTGAGTGGAATTCCATTGTGTGTGTGTGTGTGTGTAAGTGTGTATCAGTTTTGGGGTCCATTCATCCAGTGAGGGGCATCTGGGTTGGTTCCATAATTTAACTGTTGTAAATTGAGCTCAGCCTTTTAAGAGCCGTCATTTAGAGCACTGGGATCTAAACCCCAATCAGGCTTTGGGTATGGAGGTAAAGGAAGTCAGGCATTCTACACCTCAGGATTCTGTTTGTCACCTACTACCTTTTCCAAACAAGAAAGTTTGCCACAGCATCATGTAAAGGACATGCTCCAATCAGGGATAGAGAGGCCATGTCATCCACCAGCCCCAGGGACAGCCACCCTGGCCCCTTTTTTCTGGCACACTGAAATCAGAAGGTTTGGTATTTTGGACTTAATAAATCTCAAAGTGTTCTAAGGGAAATAATGCTAGGATGGCAAGAGTTTACACAGGGAAATGGAGAATTTCCAGAAAGCTCAGTGCCCTTCTCTCTTGGAAATGTGGGTGTGCCTGAATGCAGCTGAGCCCCGTGAGATCAGCACCACTGTGGAAGATCGATCTTCAGAGCTGTCCCAGGTTCCTTCAGCTAGGATACTGCACTTCAGCCTCCGCAACAACACTGCATTTATTCAAGGATCATCCATTTTGCCATTAAAATAATATTCTCAAATTCTGAACTATTTTAACTTCCCTGTTTGTTCCCCAGAGCTCTAATGCTTCCCTGAAACTTCGAAGGAAACCTCGAGAAAGTGATTTTGAAACGATTAAATTGATTAGCAATGGAGCCTATGGGTGAGTAATTCAAGAGAAGCTCTTTATTATATTTTAACACTCCGACTAATATATTTATTATTCACATTTATCTTATAGCAAATAGATGTTGTGTAGGGACTTGACTTTTCAGATACTGCTCTTTCCTTCACGGGTTTGATGTGTAGACAGAATCATCAGAAACAGCAAGTGACCTAGGGGTTCTTTTAGAGGGCTGGAGAGAAAGTTTTTATAAAGTAAAAGAAAAATTGTATGTATTCCTGTTTCCACTCCTTTGTTCTGCCCTTTTGGGTTCAGAAGTGCCTGGTTTCTGATGTGTGCGTATACACACACACACACACACACACACACAGGTACACATGTTATTTCACCTATAGCACTGCTACTTGAGTACTATCCTATATTTCCTGTCTGACCTGTAGTCAGTTGTGTGGGGGAAGTATTTAAATAAGGCTGTTTGAAAATTACAGTAGCACATTTCTATTCATCTTTGTATAACCCCAGGATTTTAAGACTTGAACCCTGTCCTGTAGTCTAACCACATTAGTGCCTTTCCTTCCTTGATGCACTTCCCCCTCCTTAACATAGAGATGTATTTTCTAGAGTCGAACAAATGCATTACAGGAGTTTTCTTTTTAATAATATATTTTAGGACCATAGTAGACATTAAATTGTTGTCACCTTTCCTTTATTATTGAACCTTCCAATAACATATAAATTAGGTTTTATTTTTTCAAGAAAATTTTAGTTGACATGTAATTGTACATATTTAGAGAGTACTCTGTGATATTCATTGCTATGTAATGATCAAGTCAGGGTAATTAGCATTTCCATCTCCTTAAATATTTACCATTTCTTTATGTGGGGAACCTTTGAATTCCTCTCTTCTGTTTCCTTGATCTGTTTTTATAGACACACAATTTCCTTCTCAGGGCATAGGATAATTAGCAACACAATCTTTCTGAATTACTGATAAATAGTTTGGAAGGGCAATTAATGCACAAACTATAACCTGATTCATTTTAGACAGCCTGAGAATTCTAGTTTAATTAAGTATTAATCCCAATTCCATCTGTATATGGAGAGCAATAAATAATCCCAGTGACGTTTATTGCCATTTATCACACATATGAGCAGATGAGATAAAGCGATTTTTGTTGTGCCACAAGGGATATTTCTCCTTACTATTTTTTCACCTTTAATATTTTCCACACCATTAACTTAGTGAAGAACTTAAATATTTGTGAGTCCTTTCTATGCTTCACTAATTTGTTTTCAGGATTATATCAAATGGCATATATTCTGATGTGGCTCATAAATGCTTTATGACGTTATGTTTTTGCAGTATTTTACTTCCTTCAAGGACCACATGAAACTTTTCTACCTAGCACTATTGTTCTAGCATGCAGTCTTTTGGGGTTTTGATTTGTTTATTACTATTTGATTTTTAATTCTTTATACTTTTGGACATGACCTGAGGAGATCGATCTTTTTCAGAGAATTCTGCTCACTGATTTAAAGAACACATGGGCTTTAACCTCACTAAATTCTGTTGGTAGTGAAATTCTGGAATACTTCTGGGAAGCTCTGCTTTTGTGAAACTTGGGCATATATCTTAGCAGTATTTGGAGTTCTAATTGGTTGAGTAAACTCATTTGTAGTGCAATTAAACCACTGTATAGTAGATGAGGTATATCACACTTTGGGGAATGGTTGGGAATATACAAGAAGTTAAACAAGCTGTGAATCAGTAAACAGCCAGGATGCAGGCCAAGTCATTAAAGGGGGGAAAGCTGCCTGTCGGGACCTCAGCCAATCAGCCAAAACTAACTTTCTCTCTCTCTCTCTCTCTCTCTCTTTCTCTCTTTTGCTTTTCTCAGATTTAATTTCATTACATTTCTGCTAAGTTTCCTCTCTATTTTGGTTATTTTCAATTTGCAATTTGATTGGTGCTGCTTTTGTGAGTTCAACCAGTCACGATGCCGATTGCAGGCTGATAAACTGGCTGAACAAATGGGTCCCCGCACAGGTGGGTGACCTGGGGCTCAGAGGCTGTCCTAGGTTTCTGTTAATGCTTTCACCACACACATCGGTGGCTCAGAAAGATGTTGATTCTATGCATCTCAAAAATCAGAGGTACTAAAAAAATAAAAATAAAAAAATCAGAGGTACTGGGAACCAGGCTTTCATTAGGAAGGACTTCTGCTTGTCATGGTTGGTAAAGCACACATCCTGGATTTCCCAGCACACCTGGTGACCATGCACGTGATAATACCAGTTCGACAAACATCTCATTTCCTCCTCTGTTTAAAGTATTTCTAATTCTTGGCTGGAAGGTAAGCATCCCTTTATGTAGGTTAGCGCTTTGTAGAGGTCCGTTTGTATGGCAGACACGGGACTAATTTCTTCATCTGCGTGCTCTTCTCACAAGAGCCCTGGGGGACAGTTGATCTTATTTCTACTTGCACGTGGGAGGTCTCAGAGCCTCCTTTTCTAAACAAGACTCTCCTCTCCCTTAATTATCTTTAATTATCTTTTGGTTAAAACTCTTACCCATCTTAGCCAGATGCAGTGGCTCATGTCTGTAATCCCAGCAGCTTGGGAGGCTGAGTCAGGAGGATTTTAAGTTCAAAGCCAGCCTCAGGAATTTAGCAAGATCTTGCCCCAAAATAAAAAAGGGGGGGCTGGGATGTAACTCAGTGGGAAAGCACCTCTACCTCCAGAACCCCAAAAATAAAAAAACAAAAATTTTATGCATCTTAACTGGGGTATGGTGGTCTTCCTCCTATTGAGCACCTCCTGGATTTTTTATTTATAGCTTCAAAATATTTTGAAAGAGAAGGAATGAAATTGACTCAAAAGTAAAAACACTAACTTTGAAAGGCACTGCATTTCTCCCCCACTTTGCTTTCCTTTCTAACCTTGATGCCCATTATTTGTCACCTCTCAGGGGCCCAGGATGTTCACCAGGGAGACCCACATGTGCAGGTTGGCCCTTGCCCCTCTCCTACATGCTCTCTATTGCCTCTCCTCTCTGCTTTCCTCTAGCACATGCCTCCTCTTTCCCATGAGCAGATTCACTGACCCAAACTCATGTATTACTCTCTGATCCATGTGTTATTTTATGTGCATTCGATATTCACACTCCATATAGGTTGCATTCATTTGGCTCTGGGTCCTGTCACCTTCAGAGTCCTTTTCTCCCCACCCACTTCACACCTCAGTCCTATCTGGATGGAGAGAAGCTCAGCTCACAGGAACAGGAGTCCCTGGTTGCCTTTGCACTCCATGTCACCTCCTGGTGGAAAAGCCTTTCAAAGAAAATAACCCCTGGGGACAGAAACACAGAAATATGAGGCCACATCAGCCCAGTGCAACATTAGGGCATTAGGAGGTTTGGCAACTGCTGTCCATCTCTTTTTCTTGCTCTCTCATCTCTTTCCCAGTCTCTTACTCTTGATGGCTCAAGTAGGTCTAGAACTTTGACTTATAGAAAGAAAGGTATATGTAAACAGGTTCTAGCATGAAGGCATAACACTCCCAAAGCAGCACAGAAATGTAAGAGATCAAGAACATAAAACATACCAAAAAATCCAGCTTCAGCAAAAGGTAATTAGGAGGTCTAGTGGACTTCTGTAGCTTGATCTAGACATGCATATGTCCAGGGGCAGGAATTTCTCAAGCTGCCTATGGGATTAATTTCAACAGGTTTAGGTCTGTTTCCCTAAGGATTAACTGATTAAGTACATCAGAGCAACAGAAAGCAGAAAGTCAAGACAAATTTTATGAAAATCTGAGACAATGGATTGAAAATCAAATCAAACTTTATAAATTGAAACTCTTGAGATTACAGATTGAAGCACTGTTTTATACGGTGCCGCAAAAAGACCTAGTCAGAATGCTGGTCAACTTGGGCCCAGGGCATCTTTTATTTTTTCACAAAATCCTGTACAATTCCATTCTTCTTGCTCTGATTGTTTCTAGAGAATACTACAGAACAATTATTTACATAAGAAATGATGATACCTGGTTGAAAATCAGAATGATACTTTGTGATGGTCTATTTGTGAGAATCAGAATACATATCTAGGGGTCTATTGAAGCAAGAGCTGGAAAGCCAGCTGTATTCCAGTTAACGCTTAGGAAGAGGCAGGCAGTCATAGAAAGATACTGGCTTTTTCTTGTCAACATCTTGGATTCTTAATTTTACTTAAAAAATAGATGTCTTATTTCAGAAATCCCTTTTAATGACAATTATTTGTTTCCCAAAGTTTGTCTTATACTTAAGTGAAGGGCAAGTTATTTTTCTCTGCTCCTTTGTGATCTATCTTGACATCCTTATACCATCATCTGATTAGAAGTAGCTTAAATTATCTGCAGATGTCTGACTTTATCCAATCGAAAATCAGAAAAACACAATAAAATCCTTTAATCTGATGCAAAAAGAACTACTTGTTGGTTAGTTCATTATGAAGTTGGTCAAAGTAGGAAGTCACTTTTACAATATGTAATTAAACATTTCAATTTAACTTAAATACCTATGAATTTACTGGTCTTTTGATGCCAGACCTTCCAAGACAGCCAATATACAAGCCATATTTAATCATATATTGTTTCTCATTGCTTCAAGTTTTAGCTTCTTTAAAGGTGCAGCAAGAACTTGAAGCAATCTGAAGGTAGCAATCTAGATGCTCATGTTTTTAACTTTTGGAAATCTCACCCCTCTAAATCAATAGGAGTTGTATATAATAATTCACATCTATTGAAACTTTCTAAAATAGTCCTTTAGTTGTCTCTCTCTTTTTTTTTTTTTTAACAGCAGAGCTTCTCATTGTGACACTCAGGTTACATTGATTTAAATATTTAAACAGTTAATTTTGATATCACACCTAGCCAGCAAACAGGCTAGACTTGGTGTGAACAAACCCAGCCTGTGGGAGCAGGAATGTTCGGCTGGTGCGCCCTGCAGGGAACTGCTAGTCCCTGTGGAAAGTGATGGCTGCCCAGCTGCATGGCTTTCATGCTATTTTGTTTTAGAGTGGGAATAACAGCACCAGGTTTATTCAGTTGATTCTGTGGAGTGTAGTTAAGGGAGCTTTTTACTGTATAGTGAAGGAAAAACTAGAAAACCAAAAAAATGGAAAGAAAGGGAGATATGAGGTGCAAAGTCACCCCCCAAATATTTAGAGACAAATGACATAAATGCATGATTTTTTGTGAGCAGAGGAAAAAGATGAATATGATGAAAAGATGAAGATATATTTGAAAGGAAAAACTAATTCTGAGCTGAACAATTACAGAAAAGAGGTTAGTATTGATTAAACTGGGCTTGAATATAGTGAGTGCTATACCAGTGAATCACCATGATATATTGGCTCAGCAGCCCCCCGTGCAGTCATTGTTCAGGGACAATGAACAACTCCTGTTCTGAGCATCTCAGATCACATAACCCCTTGTTTTGGAAGGGTTGCCACTAGATAGTTTTCACTGTGATTGATGACTTTTTGTGATAAACGATTCCGTAGTTGACAGTTGCATTTAGTTGCAGGAGAGCCTTATGTAACTTATTATGAACTTCTAAAGCTTGATGATTCTTTAGGTAAATTATTTATTTGATCACTGCCTTCCTGGAGAATTAAAATCGATCCTCTGGTGATGACAAGTGAGGGGAGAACTGTGAAAGAGCCCAGCCAAGGCATTGTCCTTGAGGCTCCTCATTTCTTGATGGGGCTTTAAGACTCCTCCTCCTAATTACTTCCTTTCTTACATCATCTCCAGGGAGTCCCCTGTCTTGCTCTAGAGAGTGTTGGGGTGAGATTTTAGGCTGAGTTCAAGTGCAGCCTGTCTGATCATTTTACAGTCAAGTTGCCTGACACCTTGCCCAGGGCTTGGAGGGAGAAGGAATGCAGCTACTTGGTTGGCCACTGTTCTGTTAAAACATGCATTCCTGGGGCTGGAGTGGTGGCTCAATGGTTGGAACGCTTGCCTGGTATGGTCAAGGACCTGGATTCAGACCCCAGCACCACATACACAGTTGGGTATCAGAGAAGCTAAGGCCAGATGAAAAAAATAATAATAAAAATTGATTCTCTCTTTCTGTCTCTTAAAAAGAAAATGCATTAGTGTTGGAACAGGCATAGGGGCAGCACATGCCAAGGTCCATACTGAGAAAATCTGCTATCCTTTGTTGCAGAACAACCTTATATAACCTCTTACCCACTTATTTATCTGGAAATTTCATAGGAAGTAAATTACTCTCAATTGGAAACCAGATACTCTAAGAAGCTATGGTCCTTTTTGCAGATCCCAAGGGTATTATTTAGAAAATTATTGCTTTAGGCAGTCAAGAAAAAGTCCCTAACATATATCTAATTCTAGAAAGGATCTGGTTTGTGATCTTGAGCTGTATGTAATTTTGTTAATTCTTCCCAGTTCTGACTTAGATATTGGATTTTGTTTTGTTTATGGAAAAACTGAAAACATCAGCTAGGTTTTGGAAAACAGCTCTCTGTTGGGCTGGCCGCCGCCCTTCTTCAGCAGTGACAATGAATTGATGACTTATGTATGAATTTAACTGAAAGATTATTTTTTAGAAAAAAATAATTCTAGCCAAACGACTTTGGCCTGCAAGTGGATGTTCCCAGTTTCCAGGATATGTAAGCAGAATGAACTTAAGAATCACATAGCTTAAGTGTGTCCCTAAAATATCCTTACCACCTCTCTTCCTGTGAACCCCAACACTTGTGCTCCTTTTTAGGGCAGTCTACTTTGTTCGACACAAGGAGTCCCGGCAGAGGTTTGCCATGAAGAAGATTAATAAACAGAACCTCATCCTTCGAAACCAGATCCAGCAGGCCTTCGTGGAACGGGACATCCTGACTTTCGCAGAAAACCCCTTTGTTGTGAGCATGTATTGCTCCTTTGAAACAAGACGCCACTTGTGCATGGTTATGGAATACGTGGAAGGTAAATCAGTCTCAGAGAAATGACACCTGTACCCAGAAATCTCGTTTGTGTTGTGGAAGCTGTCTGTTTTTACCACATAATGGTTAATCCACCTAGGAACTGAAGCCAGGCAATGAGATGGCTGTATTCCCAGTCATTATCTTCTGATAATTGCTTGTAAAGTGCCTACTCTACTATAACAACGGGAAAATTAGTGCTATTTGGAAAAAGGTTGTTTTTCTTTTTAAATAGCTTTCAATTCTAACTACCTCCCCTCAATTGGTCATTAAAGTTGAATATAGGCAATGGGACCTTTCCTACTTATTTTTATCACACATCATAAAAGTGTTCATTACAATTGATTTCCATAAATGAATTAAAAATGTATCATTTTCACAATATGTTTTGAAATTAAAAATGAGTTAGAAGAAAGGAAAATCCAGCCAGTCTTCCTGAGTTTTAGCTTTTTTCTTTTAAAAACTTATTTATGATCTGCCTTTTAAACACTCCAGATAATGTTATTTGCATCTTTTCCCCATTAAATTTCTGAGATTTTGAGTGTCCATGACTTGTTTGCATAAAGTGAATAAAATGAATGAATCAGTTGTTAAAGCTTTGAGTTTAAGCTCTTGTCATTGAACAGATTTCCAAAACTGTAAGACTCAAGGAAAGAGTAGATGTCCTTCAGCTAAACCTTTTCATTCTGCAGCAGGTGAACTAAAGTCCAAGAAAAGGAGAATTACTAGATATTGAATGGTAGAGGACAAAAGCATAGTTTTCCTGATTTCTACCCATCACTCTCTCTACATGACCAATGCTTTGCTATCCAAACCATTGTTGTGGTTATTTTAACAACAACAATAACTAATGTTATGTGGTTGGTATGTATTGGGCAATATCTCAAATTCTTTATAAAGATGATTTCAATCCTCACAATAATCCTATAAATGATTACCTTACTACTATCCTGAAATTGCTGATGAAGCCATCAAGAATCCCCCAACTAGCTTACTTAACAGCTCAGCATATAAGAGATAGAGTTAGGATTCAGACTCCCAGAGCCTAATTCCAGAATCTGTGTTTTATACTGATGTTTTTGAAATTATTAACATAATCCCAACATTCTGCTTGTAGTTCTTCAAAATACAGTTCCACTTCAGAGCCAAGCCTCCTCTGTTCAGTATTCTGCATCTTAAATCTTTATTTTCTCTATTCCATGTCTTCGTTAGGAGCATCATTATTTCACACAGTCTCCATTAAGAAAGTGGTATTTACATATGAATATAATCCTGCTTCGAAATTCTGCAATCTAAGTAAACTGGTGGTCTTTGTTAATCTTAATTAACACTGTACCTACTAAATTTTTTGTTTGTTTGTTTAATAGGGGGAGACTGTGCTACCTTAATGAAAAACATGGGTCCTCTCCCTGTCGATATGGCCAGGATGTACTTTGCCGAGACGGTCTTGGCCTTGGAATATCTACATAATTATGGGATTGTACACAGGGATTTGAAACCAGACAAGTATGTGTGCTGATGAAACACATGTCCTTTTATAAAATACCAGTTGTTTTCTTAGGTCTCTTAAAAGTGCTATATCCACAATTTTTCATTCCTCCATAATGTCCAGAATGAGTTATTTTAACAGTATATATGGTAATTTTATGTAATTTTAAAGTGTATAATGCAAGTATTATAATAACAACATATGAGAAATAGGAGAAAAAGATTAAATCCAGAATGAATTTTTTAAAAAGTTTTTCTTTTATGATGTAAATTTTTGAATAGCAACATGGCATTTCTCTCTGTATTTGATAATCTATCCTTCCAAAATAATGTTATACTTTATTAGTTTTTAATTTATGTAAAATTAAATTTGGTGTCTAATTTGAGATGCATATCATTTTTCCCATATGACTATCTATTCATCTTTTCTTTCTTTCTTTTTTTTTTAAAGACAGGGACAGAGAGAGAGAGAAAGAAAGAATCAATTTTATCTAGTTTTTCATGTGACTTTCGTTGCTCCTACACTTTGTTGTGTACGTGGTGCTGGGGTTTGAACCCACATCCTCCTGCCTGCCAAGCAAACACCATAACTACTGAGCCACTGCTCCAGCTCATAGCTATTCATCTTGATGCCATTTATTAAATATTTCATGTTTTCTCTAATGATTGTGAGATATCTTTACAGACATTACACATTTGAAAAGTTTTAAGTGTTTTGAAAAATTTATGATAAAATTGACTCATCCTCATTCCAGAAAATTTAGAAAACACAGAAGAAAAAAATTGGAAAAAAGAAGAAAAAACTTTAGCCACAGTATTTTCAAACAAAACAATTAGAATTTTGAGATATTCCCTTCCAATACTTTAAAAAAATTCTTCTATTCCCTTAATGTTTTTGTTGATATGTTACTGTATATATTACTTATATACTCTTTAAAATTTTTTTATGTAAATGAAACATTTTAAATAAATTGAAATGAAAGTTCCTTTTTTGTATAATAAGAAATACAGGTTTTGTGGTTCATAAGTACAAATTTAACTTAGAACAGGAAGTTGGAAACTGAAATAATACATTTTTCTAAGTTTTTATCTATATCTCAGTTGAATCACAGATGGGTTCCATATCCTAATTACTGATGTATGATATTACTGATTGCCCTTTCTTTTCTGCTTTTTTTCCTGAAAATTGAAAGGAGTCAAGTCAAGCTTTTATACTTGAATTTTTCTAAGTTTGAGGTTTTGTAAAAATGATCCTCCAACATCAATTAACTTTGTCTTGTCTTGAGCCACTAGATGCAAGTATTTGATATCTTTGTGTCACTTCATCTCTTTCCAGGCCAATATTTATAATAATGTTAATACTGATGTATATACAACGGTCTTACAAATTGATGAGGGGAAGGGAAACCTAAGAAAAGAAAACAGTTTCAAAGTGATTGTTGTTCTCCATGTCCTTTTGCGTCATAGCTTGCTGGTCACCTCCATGGGGCACATAAAGCTGACAGATTTTGGATTATCTAAGGTGGGACTAATGAGCATGACTACCAATCTTTATGAGGGTCATATTGAGAAGGATGCTCGAGAGTTCCTGGATAAACAGGTAAGCTCATATGCTCTGCTGTGCAGCAGAGAAATATAAAGTACAATATTGCCAATGAAATCCACTTGTGTATGCTATCTTCACATTAGTGCTGGTGGTTCAGATGTCTGTATAAGCCTTACATTTAATAAAGTGCAAATTGCTCCCATTTGTCTCCCTGGGCCTCTTTGAACTGTCCGCTCCTTCCACATTCCTCCCCTAGCATTATGGTCTATTAGCAAGACGAACGATCTAATTGCACACAAGTGAGAGTATGAGAGAGACAAATGGAAAACTGTTTTTGTAAGGAATTCAGGAGTCTCAGTAGAGTACTCGTGAAACTCATGATGCATTGTACAATCAAGGGTTCTAAAATCCGAGCCATGGCCCATTTCCCTTTAAGCACGCCTCATTACCATGTGCCCACAATCTGTTCATTGTAAAGTTACTTAAGGTAAACACATCTCAACCATCATGCCTTGATAATATCACAATGGTGTGAATCAATTTGGAAATATAAGTATTAAACTCTCTGTGACAGATTTAAAATGCATTATTATTTTAATTTAAGGATTAGAGATGTTTTTAATATGGTAAAATAGGTAAAATGACCAAACATGGTCAGATTCTCAATTTGAAATTCAAGTGGAATTTTAAACTTTCCTTCTTTGGTATGAAAGTGATAACTAGCTTTGGTCTTATAGATACTTATAATTGCTACATTTAAGTCTTTGTCCATGTGTTTCCATGTAGCTGAGCAGGTGTACTCCAAAGATGATTGATATTCAGTCATCTTGTTCATTTTAATTCATGCCTAATATTATAATTTTTTTAATGTTGCAATCATCTTTCAGGTCTGTGGCACACCTGAATACATTGCCCCTGAAGTGATTCTGAGGCAGGGCTATGGGAAGCCGGTGGACTGGTGGGCCATGGGGATTATCCTCTATGAATTTCTGGTTGGATGTGTGCCATTCTTTGGGGACACTCCAGAAGAGCTATTTGGACAAGTCATCAGTGGTAAATATCATCAGGAGTTATCTTTAAGTCACTATTGGGAAGCAGCTATTTAATGTAAATCTGTTGAGTGCCAATGGTTTTCACTACTAAAATGTTAACCTTTATCAAATAGTTGAGCCAACAAATTAAAAGAACTGGCTCGTTGTAGCACATGACTGACTTTCACAATCTCAAGAGGGCAGTATGTGTTGAAAATTGATCCGAGAAGTTTTGCTATCATGGAATTTGAAAATGTGCTAGTGATGTACCCAACTTTTATTGTAGCTTTTTTTTCTTTATTATTTTAACCAAGGAAATTGGTGTGGGATTTACAAATGGTTTAATTGTCGTCCAGGCTTCCTTTCCATAATAGGAAACTTGTGCCAGGGAAGGAAAGGTTAATGTGGGTACCATTTACATAAATGGGAAAAAATGGCTAATGGCACAATGAAGAAATTAACAAAAATGTAATAAGCCCGAAAACAAATGTCTACCAAATAATAAATAATGAGAATGGGAAGGAAGCAAATTGAATCCACAGATTGTTAATGATTTCATTGGTAGTTGTTATGGTGTAATGTTATTTCTGTAACAGCTGTTCATCTTTCATTTAAAATTCAATAACCTTTAGATCTTAACCTGCAAGCTGACCCTCACTATTGTTCTGCAGCTTGTGGCAAAAGCTAAATGATAATTAAATAGGATCTCTCACTACCCTACCTGCTGACTTCATAAATTTCTCCAAAGCGTAGATCAAAAGGACCTCTCCTCCTAGATGTCAGCATCACTGACATCTCCATCAGCCACCTCCAGTCTTTTTCTGAACCGTGTTTACACAGGCCAGCAATGGAAATACGGAAATAATTTACTTTGCATCTGAAGAGCACCTTATTCACAACATTATTTTCTAACATTGACTTTGCAAGCCAGGCATATTTGTAAACTTTAACAAAGTAGATTTGTGAGTTGCCTGCAGTGTAGAACCCTTTACACAATGTCTGAGTTGTTTATGGATTTATAACTAGGCTGTTTTCTGACATACTGAGGCCTGAGTGGCAAGGGGAATCAACTGTTTAATTAACACAAGCAGCAAATGCTGGCTTTGTTCTTGATGCCTTACGGCTCAGATGCATATTCATGTTTTATTTTCCAAATCAGATTTAAACTGCAGCAGAGGAAGCTAGAGGCAGGCACACACAGAAATAACTCATGTTTTTATTGCATTAACATACACACAAGCACGCACACCTATCTTCAGGCAAACTCCTTTAGAGTGAGAACATATTCTAATATTTATGACAGATTTTTAAATACTCCCGTTATTATGATCACTTTGGGTGTTACTCTTGTTCTTATCGTTTTGGCCTTTGCTTTGTCTCTAGAAATATTTTTTTGCGAAATAACGTTTTGCTTCTTGGAATCAAAGAGCTCTGTGTCTGTGGCCAAATTTTCAGTTGAGGATAGTAAGAAATTCTTATTCTTGGATGATCCTCAGTGGGTGGGCATGTAGAACACAGGCATTTGGAGTTTTCTGCTATATGGAGTCTTCTTAATAACCAGAAGGGACAACTTGTAAGAGCCAATTCTGCCAAAGAAAAATGAATCAAAAAAGCAAATGAAAGATACTGCTTATTGAAATAGTCTCTTCCTATCATGTAGAAAGCTGTGCTATTCATTTCTTGTAAGATAATGCTGCTTACACATGACCCTGTTCAGAAGTCAACTAAAGATTTGAAAATGCAAGTTGTCTTGCAGTAGGTCCAGGGCGGGGCCTGAGATGCCGCAGTCCTCACAAACATCTTTGTCCATGCTATTGGGACGTAGGTCATCCTTTGAGAAATAATGTTTTTAACTACTTTTTTTCCTTCCAGATGAAATCAATTGGCCTGAGAAGGATGAGGCCCCCCCACCAGATGCCCAGGATCTGATCACGCTGCTCCTTAGGCAGAATCCCCTGGAGAGGCTGGGAACAGGTTAGAACACATGCATTTTGATTTTGCCAATATGCAAGAAATAATATCTTTGTGGCACAGTATGAGGCCTTTGTTCATGTTTTGCTTTTGTATAGGCAACATCTGTTAGTTGATGTAGGCTATGACTACTATGCTTTCTAGCAATATTATTCGGGATTTTGTTTTCTGATTTAGATGAGTGTAGAAACTACTAGGGTCATCATTTGCCTTTATTGTTTTTGTGTTTTAAGAAGTGGAAATTCTTCCTTTGTTTCAATAAATAAATCTCAAGGGTATACATGAATCTTATGTCCTAAAAACCATATCTTATGTAATTTGAAATAGAGAATTAGATATGTGGAACTCTTTTTTTTTTTTTAAACATGTATTCACATGAGGATTTGACCCAGCCAGTTAATATCCGTAGACTTTAAAGGGGTTATCAGTACTTGAACTAATTACTGGAAAGAGGGCCTGGGGTTGAACCATGCTGTCCTCTCATGGTAATCAGCGACATGACTCAAGGAGAGAACTAAAGACCACTGCTTTTCAAGATTAAGCAAGATTTATTTCTTGCTGATTGGTTTTTTCCCCCCTAGCATTTCTGCTCAGTTTTCTGTTTGCTTTTCTCCCATATATTCTGAATAAACAGACTTTAGAGATCCCAGTCTGCCTGAGTAAGTGCATTTGTCTTGGTGAGATTAAAATGTTAAATCTAGATGCACATACTTTAGCCAGTATTCATAATTTTCCTTAGTGGAAGTGGTTGTTTTGATAGATTATTTACTACGAACTGTTTTGTTCTACAACATTTTAGTAGAAATGTCAGAAAAGACAAAAAATTATTCTTTCCCCTAGTTTTTCTAAGACAAAGATCATTTGCAACAGTTCCAAACATTTATGTTATTCTCCGCATTGACCCACTGATTCCCAGTAGAAAGCCTTCTCTGTTCTTGTTTAGGTATGGAATGCTGCGTTGCTAGAGTTTATGATAATGCAGTAGAGGTCAGCAAATTATAGCCTGTAGATCAAATTTGGCACACTGCCTATTTTTGTAAGTAAAGTTTTATAGGAATACAACAATGCTATTCATTTAGCATGTTTTCTATGGCTGCTTTCACGCTAAAATGGCAGAATTGTGTGATCATGAGCAGACTTCATGGCCAACAAAGACTTAAATATTTACTGCTTTGCCCTTTACATACACACAAAAAAAATTGCAGAACCTACATTAGAGAATCCAAGAAGGTTTAACATCAGGACTTACTTACTAGGAAATGTTTTTGAGCTGTGCCTTTTCACTGGTGCTCCATGTGCCTCTGCCCTTTTCAGTGGATGAGTGACCATTAATTTGGAAAACAGTGTAAACTAAGGTTAATGACACAGACCCTGGAGTCAGATTACCTGACCTTAAATCTCAGCTGTGTGACTGTGGGCAAGTGACTTACCTTTCGTTCATCATTTTCTCCTCTTTTAGTAATAGCACCTCACAGGATAACTAAAGATACAGAACAGTCATCCAGGCTCTTAGAACGGGATATTGATGCTGGTGCCACTTTGAATTTTCTGCTTGTCATCAAATCTCATGCTTTTGTTTTGCACGTATGAAACACAGACTGTTGGTGTCACTGTGATCTTTGAGTGCATTGAACTTCTTCAAGTGTGTACTTTATATTTCCTCCCACCCTATTTGCTTTTCCACTTGTCCAGAGTGACTGGCAAACTCATTATTTCCACCCTCTGTGACCTACAGTCCAAATTGCTTTATGGTTCAAGAGATATGAGTAGCCATCAAAGAACTGGTGGCAAGAATGTGGTACAGAGTTTTGAGGAGTGATTTATTTTTGAGCCAAATATGAGAACCAATGGCATTTTAAGATTGCTGTGTGATAACGCACATATCTAGTGAGATGTCCAGCTCAGCTGACCCAGAGAAATGGCCTCCTAAGATCTGACTACAAATCTATTCCTACAGCACATCCTCTCCAAAGCACATGTGAGTCCCTATTCCTTCAGTGTTAGTTTACAGAGTTTTTATACTTGATATTCTGCCCATTTCCCTCCTCCAAGAATACCTGGATTCTTGATTGGGTCTGACTGAGTAAGACAGGGCTGTGATGGTGGTCAGAATATCTATGTATGTATATCATATGCTGCAAGTTATTGCTTTGCACATTTTCTGGTTGCCTGCTGCTTGCGGTCTTTTTAAGCTTTGACAGTTTGAAGAAGAAATCCCCTAGCAAAAGCACAAAAGAGACATTGAAAAGATCCTGCCCAAGCTCTTAGCTCTGTCAAGCAGTGATTGCCAAACAGGCAGGTCCAACATGACAGGTCCCTGTAGGGCCTGGAGAATGAGGCTGAGGATCCTGCAGGCCTGCCACGCCGCTTCCAATGACAGCGTTTTGTATTTAATGCATATTTAACGGGCAAAATAATGCACCGTGAAAATGTGCGAATGCACATTGCCCGAGAGACTAGAGAGGCTGAAAAAAAGGGTGTGAAGAACATAATGGATGTTTAAGAAACTTCCATGAAAGGAGAGAAAACTCAAGGGAGAATGTTAGTGCCAAAGCATAACTTGCAGTTTGGGGCCTCGTCCTCCTTGAACTGTGCTCTTAAACTCACAGAGTTGAGTGACAGCCTGGCACACTGGACCTCAGAGCTGCTCAGACATGACTGACTGCAGGTGGTACCCATGTGCCAACTGTGAAGTCTCCAGCAGTTTCTTCATTGCTCTCGGTCTTAGTTTCCTAGTCTATGAAAGTGGGCATATGACACCTCATAAGATTACTATGAGTTGTAAATATAAAAATGTTCATGAAGGGGCTGGAGTGGTGGCTCGGTGGTTACAGCACTTGCCCGGCATGCGCAAGTACACTGGTTCAAACCCCAGCAACCCACGTACACAACTAAGTATCAGAATAATGAAAGCCATGTGAAAAACTCAATAAAAATTGATTCTCTATGTCTCTCTCTCTCTCTCACACTGTCCTTCTCTCTTTAAAAAAAAAATGTTCATGAAGATATCTAGTACATTGACCTCATGCATCACAGGATCTCAAGAACTGGTTTCCTTTGCCTTCCCTTCATGGTAAATTCTTACAATGAAAGCTACCATTGCAGGAGTGATTTGAGTTTAGCTTGTAATGCTGTCACCAATGCCTTTTCTAGCAGTTTAGACCAGAGGTTGTTCCCCCCAGTTTATCCCTTTAATTATTCTCTTCCTCATCCCTCCGTGTATACATGAGAAACAATACCCACTGCTAAGTATCTTATTCTCAGTGAGGCTCAAAGACAAAAGGGTGAGAAGTGTGAACTGGATCCACAGGGGGCTGTGATTCCTTGGGGAAGACCCGTTTGTCATAGTCCAAAGAGGAAGCAGAAGTTCTCATCAGCATGCACCCCAGAGTGGGGCAGGCAGAGTGCTAGTGTTGTCCTGCAATGGCATGTTACCCGTGACCTTGGAGACACTACCTCTCCAGGTAAAGTTAGCCTCCCAGAATGTCAGAGTTATGCCACCGATATGGTCCCACCAACAGGAGCTGAAATGCTAGTCATTGTAGTGCAGTAGGACCCTGGCAGGGATGGGGTGCTGAGATGCATGGTGGCCTTGTGTGTCACCACAGCTTGACTCTGTTGACCCCTTCACTGTCAGCACAGAAAAGGAGTTGGGGGGAAAAAGTGCTCATAATTTTGTATTGTGCTTCTCCAAGTTAAATAGCTTTAGAAGAAAATGACACTGGCAGCTGTTTGGGGACATGGATTGGGGCTGGATGAGAACAAGAATGCACAATGACCTGGAGTGGGGTGTGGGGAGGTCCTGTAGAACAGTCATGTAATGGGCTCTGCTCCCCAGTGTTGACCATTTCAGATGGAGGCAGGAGAGGTGGTGGGTGTGGAAGCAGACTACAGCAAGCGTCCTCCTGTGTGGGTGGGGCTGTGGCACTGAGGCTGGACCTGGATGTTGCAGATGAACCTAGGCTTGGCCCCTCTCATCCTTACCCTCTAAGGGATCTCTGTCTGGTGTGCTTTGTTGCTTTTCCCTCTAAATATGGAGTTGTGAATGCCTACTTCACGTGGTTATTCCTAATGATTTAATTAAGAGAAACAAGATACCTACAGCATGCATTGCAATACTTGGCACCAAGTTGACCCCCCAGACGTATCTGCTGTTGCTGTTGCTGTTGTGATTAAATTCAGACTCAGTTTCTAGGGATATAGCTAGAATCGTGGGAAACACCAGGACAGAAACTTGGATAAGATTCTAATCCATTGTGTAGTAAAGAACAATCCATTCTCCCTCCTTTTCAATGATTTTCCTTGTTTTGTTCTTCTCTCTCTCTGTCTCTCTTCCCTCTCCATTCAGTTGTTTTTAGAACACTTGTTTCTGTGGCTGGGTTTACAGCTAGAGTCAAAACTGTGCCTTGTGCTAGAGGGACAGAGCCACATCTCTGAACCACACACAGCACCTCTTCCCTGAACCAAGCTCCACAGCCCAATTTCTATACAGCTTTCATTTCCTGCTCTGTTTCTTTTGTATCCCTCAGAGGACAGAATGAGAGGCCTGGTGACAACCACCAGGAAGAAGCATATACATTCCAACTATAGGAGATCCACCAGACCCTGGTCTTGCTCTTTTGCGAAATCCCTCATCAATACTGTGTGCTAGTGGCAGTTTGGGGTTCCAATACCTGTCCTTTGATTTTATAATTTGTACCTTCTTCTCTTTATATGGACATAGTGTTAATATATTTTATGAGACCTGCACTTCAAAAGCACACTTTAAAATTGTGAACTGAATTAAAAATATCTTACCAAATTGTGCTATCATGCTGACTTGGCAAAAAGGAACTTAAAACTTAGGATTCATGACTGATTTATTGAATGTATTATAAATCCATCAAATAGGTTTGTAAGTTCCTTACTTTAAGAATCTTACACCATGGAATCTAATGCCTACATATGTTAATGAGTAATCCAATAAAATTGAATAGTAACCATTATATAGCGTTTAGGAAAAATTCATCATTATTAACCTTAACCCAGAGGAAATATTGCTGTGAACACATTTTGCACCTTGTTAGAATTTGGCTTTGTAATGAGTGAGTCTGCTTTGGGCCAACATGAGTCTACATCCCCAGGTTCAGTATAATGTGTTTTTAAGTGGCCGCATCATTAACCTTTGAAAAATGGAGGAAGTCATGGAAAAAATTACAAAGAAAAGCTTCCATAGCCACTGTTGTTAGTAAAATCAGATCTCCTGCTAAAAAATTATGGGATTTTTTTGTTTTGTTTTGGTTGTGAAATGAAAAAGTGTGATTTCCACGACTTCTTTTCTTCTCTGCCAATTAATGTTTCCGCTGTTGAGACCTTAGCTTGGGGATTGCTTACCACTCTGTTTCTACCCTGTTCCTTTCCAGGTGGTGCATACGAAGTCAAAAAGCATCGCTTCTTTCGTTCTTTGGACTGGAACAGTCTGCTGAGACAGAAGGCAGAATTTATTCCCCAACTGGAATCTGAGGATGATACAAGTTATTTTGATAGTATGTGCATTATCTGACATAAGACACTGTTTGGCTTTTACTTTGTTAAAAAATCACGTTACTGAGCCTTCCAATCTCAGACCTTCACGTTCTTAAACATAATGTGGCTTCGGTACAGGCGTTCATAATTAAAATAGCTCAATTGAAAGCAGACATTTCGAGTAACTGGCACTGTTCCTAAACATTTCTCTGCAGCCCGGTCAGAGAAGTACCATCACATGGAAACTGAGGAAGAGGACGACACCAACGACGAAGATTTCAACGTGGAGATCAGGCAGTTTTCCTCTTGCTCACATAGGTTTTCCAAAGTGAGTGAAAGGGGACATCAAAATACATGGTATCTGCGAGAATCTGCCCCTCGCCAATAGTGGGGACCCTATGCATCTGTACCGAATCAGAGAACCACCTGCTTTTGTGGGGTTTGAGGTCTCCTGGGCTTTTCTGTTTAGGGAAGGTGACCTTGTCATATGGATAGTAAGGAGACCAAACCCTACTGTGGTAGTATCTTTCTCTCCCTTCCAATTAAAAAAACAATTTCTTCTGGAGGCATGCACGTGTAGAGAGTCATCGCTGGTGGCTGTCTATCTGATGGACTTGCCTGTGTGTCCCTTGGTCTAGCTAAGCTCTAGCCAGGCTGTGGGGGCTTCAGCCCATTGCTTCCACCAGATAATGCAGATGTGAACGTCCTTGTGTTCACGGCCCTCTCCCAGGGATTATACTGAGTACAACCCAAGGAAAAGGCTCAGTTGTTGACAGAAACAAAGATACCTGGGCACAATTGACTGTGGAATGAGACAGTCTTGTAACCAGCAGTACAATTATAAGTTATACTGAAAAGGCAGTAGGAAGCCAAGCTAGAGTTTTGGAGGTGCTTGAGGAAGATGCCTTTTTATAAACATTATTAATATTCAAAAAACAACAACAATGAAAATAGTTTTGGAACAGGGTAGGTCCCTAGGAAAAACAGTGATAGACCTGGAGGGCACCCTACCTCCCTCTTGCTATACTCTGTAGCTAGTTCTGTTGCCATGGCATTTTGCATGATTGTTATTTAGCTTTTCTATAACATTTCTTGATTTTAAAGTGCTTTATAGCTTTTTCTAAGTGATTACCTAGAGTGCCTCTGCAAATTGGCCAGCACTACCCTCTCTGTTTGTAGGAACAATGACAGGTAGAGATTTCCCAAGAGAGGGTGGTGGCAAGTCAGTCCCAGAGCAGGACAAAAGCTTTGCTAACCCCAAATGAGTGCTTAGAGCATGACCTATCCCTGGCCCACAAAGACCACCCCAGTTTCCTTCCTTTCCTTGGAAAGTTTTTTATTTTTCCTGTCTCCTGTTCCTTAGCCTAATTGTTTCATTTTAATCCTGGTAGATTGTAGGAGGTCTGAGAGCCACCTCCATAAGAGTGTGGGTTGTGCTTCCTGCACTGTGCTCTCAGCACCCCCATTTCACCTCCCATCTGTCCTGTGAGACAGCAGAGATTCAGAAATGGGCCGAGACCACTGGGCTCCATAGTACATGCCTATCATCCCAGTTTCTCAGGAGGCTGGGACAGGAGGATGTTAAGTTCCAGGACAGCCTGGACAATTTAGCAAGATCCAGTCTCAAAATTAAAACAAAACAAAAACAACTGGAGGTGTAGGTCAGTGGTAGAATGATTGCCTGGCCCGTGTGACGGCCTTGGGTTCAATCCCTAATCCTGGGGGGTAAAAAGAGAGAGAGAGAAGAGAAATGGGCTGAAACTAGGTTTGCTTAAGATCTAAGCCTCTTTGGGAATTGTAGGAGCAACATAGGAAGTGGCCTGTATATGTGATTTGTAAGACAAATCTGGTTATAATCACCAAGTATGCTCTGACACTCTCCTTCTCCCCACCGATCTTCTCACCCCAGGTTTCAAAACAGATAATTTATTCTTCTCATTGCACTCAATTTCAATTCATTTTTCTCCTTCCTACCTCTGATTGGTAACCAGCAAACCTTTTTTCTCTGTTATTTTTTTTTTCCTCATTGACTTCATGGTTAAAAAGTAATCTAAGAGATGTATTGATCTGAAGGCCTAGAAACCCCAATGCATGTATGGATTTTGTTTGCAGATACAAAGTCCATGAGATATGGTGAGGGGGGGATGAATTAGCAGCTCCCCAAACACACATACACACTCACACCCTCACACCCTCTGACCCTTCATCTCAGGACTCAAGGAGATAATCTCATGGGTGCTTTCCTAATACCCGTCCAAGTTCATACTTCAGTCATACTCTTGAGTGTTTTCTCCTAAGACCTCAGTATTTTTTTTTCCTGACAAACTCTTTCCGGAAGAATTTAACAAGCACTGATTATTTGCCTTCCAGGTTTTCAGCAGCATAGATCGAATAACTCAGAATTCAGGAGAAGAGAGAGAAGACTCTGGGGACAAAACCAAAAGCACAACCTTGCCATCCGCGGAAACGTTAAGCTGGAGTTCGGAGTATTCTGAAGTGTATGTGCAGTGCCTCATAAGCAGTCTCATGACAGTGGCTATTGGGGCTGTGGTTCTTAAACCCTAGCAAGTGTCAGAGTCACCAGGGGGCCCTGCTAGAACTCAGGCGGCTGTGCCCACCCAGAGCCTCTGATGGGGAGGTCTGGGTTGGGTCCTGAGATGTGTTTCTAGTAAGGTCCCTGTTGCTGGGCTGGATGCCATACCAAAGAACCATTACACTAGACATCTCTTCATTAGGTTTGCCCAAGTTCCATTTATACCTGATTTATTCCAAAATTCACCTCTAGCACAGCTTCTAGTGTGTATACATGACTTTGCCTTTGTTTTAATTAAGGCAACAGTTATCAACGTCCAACTCTTCAGATACTGAAAGCAACAGACGTAAACTCAGTTCTGGCCTGCTTCCCAAACTGGCAATTTCAGCAGAGGGAGAACAAGATGAAGCTACTCCCTGCCCTGGAGACCCCCATGAGGAGCCAGAAAAGCCAGCCCTTGCTCCTGAAGAGTGTGCACAGGAGGAGCCCGAGGTCACCACCCCGGCAAGCACCATCAGTAGTTCCACCCTATCAGGTGAGTCCCTAGTCACTGCCTGCCACTCTCATCCAGCAGTCTAAGTGGCTCTGAGTTCTCTGAGTCCTAGGCTGGCCAGGCCAGGCAGTGAGGCTGGGAGTTTTATGCTCTTAGATTCCTGACATGGCTCCTCTTCTGTGTTCAAAGGACAAGCTCCCGGGAACTTAGGTCAGCTGTCTAAGACCCTGCCTCAGTGCTGGGCCATACAGCAAGCTCTTCTGGCTTCAGTTTGACCTTAAAAGCAAACTTGGCTTCCGCTGCTTTCATGGGCCGCTCTGGAGGCAGTCAGAACCTGCTGAAGGGAGCATATTTTCAGCAGTTGATGCAAAGGTACAGGTTGTAGAGTTGCATCCACTCTGAGTTCTGAGCAAGTGACAATATCAAATAGTCAAGTCATCAGAATTGCCCTTGAAATTGTCTTGCATCCCTATGAGGGACTGTATAAGGCATCAAGCTGCTTGGTGGGTTCTTTGAAGGAGTTGGCTTCTATTAAGGGGTCACATTGCACCAGACCACTTATCCCTGCACGCTAGACTCACACTAGTGCAGGAAGATGCTTCTGCGTGAGGCCCACAGACACCTTACAGAGAGTCTAGGATTGAAGAGGGAGAGGGAGTCAGAAATGCCAACGCAATTCCAGCTGGTGTTGCGTGTGCATGTGAAACCGCTCCACTGCAGACAAAAGGTACTTCCCAGTCTGCAGGGGTGGGAGACTCCTCAGACGTGCGTGCCTGTTTGGGAGGCAGTCAAGGGGCCGTTTTCCTTGACAGTACTTTTGTGTCAATCCCCCTTCCTGGCCACAGTAATGGAGCCTTCACGGGTGTTTAAAGTGCTTGCCAGCCTTTCATAATGGAGGTAGCCCCCAAAGATAACAGAACTTGCACTTCCTCAGAACAAGCCTTAAGGTGCATTTAAAATATCATTTGGTCTATAAAAATTTCATACATAGTATATCCTTCTATCGAGCTTGTGCATTTTATACTTTTTCAAGAAAAACAGAACATGGATATGGCTTATGGTTGCTATATTATATATTTTTATTAAGCCATATTCAACATGCTAGTTTGATAACCATAAATGATTCCAAGTTTTTTCCTCAACATTTTTTAAAGCTATATTCATAGTGTAAGTTTTTTTCTTTTTCATCATTCCCATGGGGGTTGGAAATCACAGGCTAGATTGACTTCAGCTTCACTAAAAAGTTTGGGTCTGTGGCGTTTCACATATGCTTAGAGTTGATTGTAGGGTTGATCAGTTTTTATTTTACTGCTTTTACACCTCAGCTGTTTCTATGTTGAATAATTCCACTTATTCTAAATATAAAGCCAGGAGAATAGCAATGTGAAAGTAGTGTAGAGAAAGCCTATTACCTGTGATTCCTGGCCATTTTTAGCTCATCGTGGTACTCAAATCACATATAGATATATTGGTGTTTCAGAATTCTAGGTACAAAGGTCTCCATCTGGTTCTTAGTTATCCTGCCCTGACTAGAGCATTCACCTCCATGTTATCCTTAACATGAAGAATTGTTTATTCTCTCTTGGTGTCTTCAGCCTACGCTCCATGAGGAAGACAGGAGGTGAAGGGAGGGGAATGGTGTCTAAGCATTTGATTGATTACTTTCCTAATTAAAAAAAACTCTGCCTGGATCCTGTCATGCATTTTGATTAATAGATTCAAACCACCTTTCTCTCTCACTCTCCCCCATACACACACACTAAAAATAATCAAAGACCTTGGGGGTTGTACAGAATAGAGAGATGAGCTGATTTGCTTATAGCCAAGGGTAATTAGGGAACCTGAAAACCGTGACTGTAGTAAAATTAAATTTGTTGATTTTTATATTGCTCCACCATCAAAAAGAAGGAACCCTTGACATTTAGAGAACATTACGGTGACATTATCCACCATTGGCAGAAAGGAAGCACACGCTTAAAGGCAGTGCTGCCAAATGAAGTGGCAGAGGGAAGAAGAGGATGAGAGAGAATTGAAGATCCATGCTCCACACAGCTCTATACCGTGGCTCTGTTTTCATGATGACATTGTATTTGAATCCTTGAAAAGAAACTCTTAATGGTAATTGTGGTACTTTAATGTACCCAAGAACTACTCACTGTTGGCAGATTTGGCTTTTCATTTTATACTTGTCAGTGATCTCATACAAACCCAATTAGAAACCCACCAAGGGAAGCGTTAGTTTTGTGAGATGAAATTTTTGACTCGAGAAGCATTTTGATCAAGTCCTTCTAGCAGCTCATTTCTTTAAGGGAATGGGATAGATACACTGTTCAGTGGAAATGCATTCAGTATAGGAGTGGAAACATTGTTGGTCCCGGCTTTAAGAGCGTCCTCTTTGGTTGGCCAAGATGGGTGCTCCATGGAAGTTCATGAACATTTTCTTATACATAGGTGGCCATGAAGTGTGCTGTGTCCATGCCGCCCTCCCAAGGCCCAGGCTTCCTTGGGTTAGACCAGAACTCCCCTAGAGCCCCTCTGTGAACTGCGACCTCACAGGCACTATACAGTTGATGGAGTGTATGCAGTAGTGTAACTGAAATGTTAGCCATGTCCAATCAGGCCAAGGCTTCCTGGTCAAAGAATGCCAGGTGGTCCTCACTTTAATTTGATGGGTCTTTCAAGGGATCATTTGGAATGGTGGCACATACTCTGCATGAGTTGTAGATTCTTAAATTGATGGTAGAGTTGATGATTTTTAAGCACAGATTTTTAAGCTTAGATTCAATTCTATTGATTAATGGATTCTATTAATATAGAATGAAATTCTATATTTCTATCTCATAAGTATAGAATTTTTGAGATGAGCATTTCCTCGTCTGGATGGACAAAAATGTGCCATCCATTGTTTTGAGAAAAGGAAATAGAAAGCCGATAACCTTTGGAATAAAGATTGGTCTGTCCCCAAGGGGCTCAGGTTGTTGTACCTGAAAACTTTCTTACTGTTGTCTGCTATCATTCTCCACAGCTCCATCCCCCTGCATGTCTATAATCTCTTGAGGGCAGTTCTAATGTGATAACTTAAAAATAATTTGTTTACATTGAGGGTTAATAAAGTGAAGGTGTGGCTTGGAGGGGATGGAAAATAGCTTCAGGGAGAGTCAGGGGACATGCACCTTCTAAATTAAGAGCCAGGAAGACAGAGAGCCACTGAGGAGTGTGGCAGGAGTGTGGCCCATTGAAATTCAAATTCATAAGGACTTCAGAGTGAAAGCAGGCACATACTGTGGGAAAAGCTAAAGGAAATGCTTTTGGCACTCTTCCGTATGTGACATACCTAAGCCTACTGAGGTGTGTGATAGGAAGGTGCCTGGAGGTGACGCAGATGTGAGTCTACCAAGAGTGATTCAGTGTCCAGCAGCATTGATGATGATCTTCAATGTCAGAGTAGTGTAGTCATGGTACTCCTGAGGTAGTGCTGGGTTCATAGCATGGCCTTCCACAGAGTAGGCAGGGACAAGAGTCATCTCTACATGAATTCTGAAATATAGAATATGGAAAGTAGTTTATTCCTCCAGATAAATGGACTTGCCAGTGTTGGGACTCTGGCAGACGTTTGTATAAGGAGAACAAAGCCTGAACGGACACCTCTTCTGTCTCCTCCTCAGCCTTCCCCCTCTCAAGCCTGATACCGTGCAGACACATGGGCCACGTGGAAGAATGTCTCCCAGCGAATGTCTTCCTTCTCTCACTTGCCGTCTCCACCCCTCCTGTCCTGGGTTTTCCTGAGTGTGCTTATTCCTTTCTCTTTGTACAGTTGGCAGTTTTTCAGAGCACTTGGATCAAATAAATGGACGAAGCGAGTGTGTGGACAGTACAGATAATTCCTCAAAGCCATCCAGTGAACCCACTTCTCACATGGCTCGGCAGCGATTAGAAAGCACAGAAAAAAAGAAAATCTCGGGGAAAGTCACAAAGTCCCTTTCTGCCAGTGCTCTGTCCCTCATGATCCCAGGAGGTAGAGAGACATCTATTCGCATGATATTGTGTGATCTGTGCATGTGTCTGCTGCTTCCACCAATTTGGAATGCTCTTTGAGATGCAAGATTGCTTGAAATAATAAGGGGTGGGGTCCCAGGAAGTTCTCCAGAGCGCCTTCCTGCAGACCCCTAACTTCCCCTTGCAGGATCTCTGGGGCTCTCAAAGAGCATGCAGGGTCTGTTTTATCTCATGTCCTGCATCCGGGAATGAAAGGGCTTCCTCTGTTTCTTTTCTTTTCTTTTCTCCCTCTGCAATGATTTTTCTTGTCTGCACTGCGTATCATTTATACACTTTACAGAGCTGTTTACAGCATCTGTGTTGGAAAGCTAAATATAGTTTTTCTCATGTAATTAATAAGGAAATAGACACAGAAACCATAAGCTTTTCATTTCTGGAGATGCAGAGCATCACACACAGCACTGAAATTATAAGTTTTCCCAATCCTGTTGGTTGAGCTATGCTCCCTCCTACTGGTAGTCAAATCATTCTCTGCCCTGTTTTGGAAAACTGGGCTTAATTATGGTTTTGTTGGGTTGCAGTATTTTTCCACAACCTGGCTTTGCCTCTACGGAGTCTGTAGTGATTCCACTGGCAGGGATGAAACATACACCCTGGTGGTTGTGACATCACTCACATGACAGCAATAGAGAAGAAGTGGGAACTGACTTATGTTGCAGATGGCTTGTGTTTGGAAGAATACAGGCCTTGTATAAAAGGGATTGTTTACATTTTTAGAATTTCTTATTTGCGTAGAAAGAAATTGGATACAAACAAATGCTCATTTGAGGGTTAGGACTCACTCTAGCACATTCCGTTTCTGGGAGACATCCCATTTAGACCATAAAGCAGGCATGACCATCTCCCAGTCCGAATGACCCTTCTTAACTTGAAGGTGTGGCCCGAGTGCAGCTGCACAGCAGGGAAGGTGAGATTGGTGTGGTGGGTGAGTGGACTCACACTTCGGGGAGGTAAGGGAGACCATCATGGGTCAGAGGACCAGGGACCTGACTTTTCTGCATTTTGGGTCTGTGTGCGCTCTGTCCTCTTCTGACTCATGTGTTGTGAGGTTCCCTTCCTACCATCGAACCTCCCTTCACCTAGCCTTTTCATTAGACTGAAGGTAGCTTCCAAAGAGAACTCGGATGCTGCATGAAGTCGGACTGAAGGAACAGAGGTAGTGATATGCTTAGCTTTGTTCTTTTTTTTTTTTTTTTTTTTTTTTGACAAAATAAAGCTTGGAACTTTCAGCATACTGTGGCCACAGTGAGACTCACTATACCCCAGTGAGTTTCCAATGGCACTGTGGATCAGCCAGTAGCTTTGTACCACTTAAAACTCAGCATCCTCTTTAGATTCCTCTTTTCTCAAACACACACTGTTTCCCTTGACCTATTAAGACCTGTTTAGAGTCACGTAGATGAAGCGGGATATGAGCTATAAATTAAAAGTGTGCTTGTATCAGTGTGCTCAAGCTGCTATAGCAGAAGGCCTTAGACTGGGTAATTTATAAACAACAGAATCCATTATTCTTAACTCTGGAGGCTGGGATGTCCAAAATCAAGGTAACAGCAGCAGCTCTGGTGTCCAGCAAAGGCTTATTCCTCATAGATGGCCCTGTCAGAGGTTCTCACAGGTAGGCTCCCTCCAGCCTGTACAAGGGCACTAACCCTCATGAGGCAGAACCCTCATGATCTCATCACCTCCCAAGCCTCCCACCTCTTTTTGTGGTACTGGGGATTGAACCCTGGGGCACTTTACTGTTGAGCTACATCCTTAGTCCTTTCTAATTTTGAAACAGGGTCTCACTAAGTTGCTGAGGCTGGTCTCAGACTTGTGATCCTCCTTCTTCAGCCTCCCAAGTCACTTGAATTACAGATATGCACCACCTCACCCTGCCTTGTCCCACCGCTTAATACTGTCACCTCGGGGGTTAGGTTTCAACATATGAATTTTGATGGGGTGAGGGACACAAAGATTTAGAATATAATAATTTGCTTATAAAACAATAGAATTGGTAATTTGAAATATGCACTAGTTTCTTTAAAATTTTTCTTTCTGTTCTGCACTATTCTAGGAAAAACTTTATTTTATTTGTGGGTACTATATGAGGAGAATCAGGCGTAACCATAGTTATGACTCATTCTTTTCTAGAGAAGTCACCACATTAGTGTTTTCTTTATTAAAATTTGTTCATACTAGTTCAATAACATTGCAAAAGCAGCTTGGTAGATTGATCTTGGTTTCCTGGCCATGCGATTTTGGAAAGGACACTGTTAAATTGTTTAGTGTAAGATTTGGAGTCCAGTATCTTTTACTGTGGTAAATACAGCTTTCTCTGCAGTAGGGCATACTTAAAATACATGCATGTGTGATTTATTTCTTTAATTAAAATAAAATATATTAAATAAAAACATCATAGCCAGCAAAGTAGCAAATCTTTCTATCTTTTAATTAGTATAGAGAACTAAGAAATCATAACTGTAATTATTAAATTGGAACATCAGTTAAAAGTAGAAACAGTTTGATATTCCCTTAACAGGCTTCAGTTTTTAAAAGCATGTTTTAAAATGCATGTCAGTTACCAATATAAACATGTTTGCACTATTACTTTATTTTGCCATTGGGAATGAATAGGTTTCATTTTGTGGCCATGCTCCCCATGCTGGAGGAGCTCCTGTGGGGAAGGAAGTGACAGCATGGATGGTTGTGTGCCCGGGATTGGCTTTCATGGGTGGCTCTTGGTTGCAGATATGTTTGCTGTTTCTCCACTCGGAAGTCCAATGTCTCCCCACTCCCTGTCTTCTGACCCTTCTTCTTCACGAGACTCCTCTCCCAGTCGAGACTCTTCAACAGCTGCTGCCAGTCCCCATCAGCCCATTGTGATCCACAGTTCAGGGAAGAACTATGGTTTCACCATCCGAGCCATCCGGGTGTATGTGGGAGACAGCGACATCTATACTGTGCACCATATCGTTTGGGTAAGACCAACAGCCTCGCACTTGTGGTTTCCAGGCTCATCCAGACTGGAGAATTTGTCATTTAGCGGAAACAAAATCAATAGCAAACTTATTTTCTGCTAATCTGGCATTTGGAACCTGTTTTATTTTCCTTTATGTGTTAGAATTTAATTTAGCAAAAATTCATAATTTCTTCTAATTCTGTCCAGTTTCCTTATTTGGTTGTCCATTATTACATACCAAACTAGTAGAGATAGTAAAAGATCATCCTATTTCTATCCTTCTTCCATTTTTCTTTCCTGGGCTTGGGTTTAAAAGTTAGATTCCCTTTTCTCTTGAATTCTTTTTAAAAGGAAACAAATTATCCTATTTCTGAACAATGACAGAATTGCTATCCTATTAGGAACTTAGGATCGTTTGTGAATTGCTCAAAATATTCTCCCAGAAGAAATAGTAGGTGTTCGGGTTGTCATTTGTTTGCTTACAAATACACTCTCCTCTCTTGGGTTTTAGAATGTAGAAGAAGGGAGTCCAGCATACCAGGCAGGACTAAAGGCTGGAGATCTGATCACACACATCAACGGAGAGCCCGTGCATGGACTTGTCCACACAGAAGTTATAGAGCTCTTGCTGAAGGTATGGTCTTCTTTATGTCATGGCTGTGCAGAGATGGTGGTAGCCAAGGAACTAGAACCAAGATCAGTTCTCCAAAGTGCCATGCAATCAATCTCAGAAGACATTCAGTAGTCTTGGGTTTAATGTAAAGACAAAATAATAAGAATTCTCTGGTTCTACACTTTAAAAGAATGCCTTTATGTTTGTACACTCACTTCCTAATTTTGTTTCTCATCTTATACAAAGGCAGTAGTGGAAGAAGGTGTTCTAGCAATTGTTAGGTTTCCCTTCCCCACACAAATACATAAGTTAATTTAAATAATGGATCAGTTTTGTTTGACAGGCAAGCTGAGTGGAGTCTGTGGAATAAGATCACAGGAAACATGAATGCCAATGGAGAGAGACAGTTGTACTGAAAAAAAGCTGATTTATTTTTGGTTAGAAATGCAGTCCCTACTTGTGGGATTATTTAACAAACCCACAGATTTAGAGATGGTCTTTTGCTTCTCGATTGCTATACCCAGACTCTGGAAGGGGTAGAGAGATGTGAACCTTGAAGAACCCAGAGCCTATTTAGGAAGACAAAGCATATGTAAGTATATACTCATATGCATGGTTTAAATCACATTCATTCAAGGCTGACTATAAAGGACCGTGGTTGTAGTTCAGTGGTAGAGTACTTGCTAGCATGAACGAGACCCTAGGTTCAATTCTGAGGGGAAAATATCCCAAAGCCAGACTGAGTCTAGTGCCCTCACTGGAGACATTGGAGACATGGGAGATAAGGAGTGGTCTTTACCCTCAAGAAGTATAGAAGATATATAAGAAAGACAGTTAGTTGGCGCTCTAGCAGAGAGAGGAATATCTTACTTCGGGAGAGAACATTCTGTGAGTTGGGGGAGGTAGGTATCCCAGGGAAGTGACATAGAGGTGGAACTTGAAAGAAAGTGAGGAATTTGGAAGGTGCTCCAGGGAAGTGGGTGACAGATCTGTCAAAACCAAATGTAGCTAAATGACTTCTTCCTTCCTTCTTCCATCCCTCCAGCTTGCACAAGTGTATTTTTCAAAAGGTTTGGGGTCTCTCCTAATTTCCAGAAGCAGTAATGTGCGTACCCTGAGGTCTCGTGTGAGATAGCTGTTAATTTACAGAATGAATGAAACTTTGGTCTTGGGTTTAGGGCCTGTGGGGATTTGGAACTAGATAATAAAGAGGAACCATGGGGTTCTCCTTTGCTTGCTGTCCAGAATTTCCCATCATGGATAAGGACCACACAGCTATATTTGTTGGGTCCCGATTCGTGTTCTTACTGCACTTGCCATTCAGTTTGGTAGCAAAAGCCTAGAGATGACAGGTTAGCCTACACTTCTGTGTGGCTACTAAGTAGAAACAAGCACCACTTCTGGCCCCTGCATGGATACCCTGAGGTTGTGAGTTTAGTTCAGCACATGTCTCTGCTCATTGTCTTTATCTAACTGGGATGGAACAGCACTCTCAGTTAAATGGGAGGTGGAGCAGGATTTCCAACTTTGAGATCACTTGGCTGTGTAAGTTGCCTGAAATGACCTCAGAATACCCCAAAATGCAAGTCAAGAAAAAAGGCAAAGATTCAGGAATCTCACTAGCTGCTTTACCCATAGTACTTGACCCAGTGGTCCCTGGTGCCCTGTCACTGGCTCACAGGGGCACCCTTTATGAAGAAAGACCCAGGGAAGCTGGTGGGGGTTTCCTTTGTCTCCCATATCCTAATAGAAGCCTTTATGCTTGGTAAGGACTGCAAGCGTAGGCAGACAAAGGAGCTTGCTATCTTCAAAACCCTCCTCGGTGTTGTCCAGGAGCCCAACTAGACCCTTGTGTTAGAGACTAAGTCTGAGTTTTATAGGTAGACTTCTTTCAGTTGTCATTCATTCTAGCAGAGCTTTGCCAAAGCTTGGCATCAGTGATTTTAAAAAGGTTAAAAGGATTTTAAATGGTAATATATATCGTGCCTTCTGCATTCTTTGTAACAGTATTGTGTCATGTGGAAAATAGCTCTTGCCACAGCATATCTTTATATCATAGCATACATCTGCTCATGAAAGCAGAAGAAAAACTAAACTGAAATGTATAAATATTGAGGATTATACATTTTTTTATTTTGCCGAGACATAATTGATCACTTTCGTGATTTACTTTGTATCTTAATATGATTCTGTATTGTAAAACCTTGCTTCTTGCTTCAATGATATTTGAATATGTATTTTCCCTAAAGGTTTCTGGCAAAGTTTCTTAGCAGAATCAGATGGTCCTGGGTATAACATTTTGCCTCTGGTGGATATGGAGCACCTTCCACACCCTAAGGCATTTTTTCCTGAGCCCAGTTACTGTGTCACTGAAATGGCTTAAGCACAGTGCAGTGCAGAGCTCTGGCTTTTAGAACTCATGGTGTGCTCTGTGATAAATCCAAGCAGAGGATCCTGCCTGTGCTTCATAAGGACACACTCGAGAGGAGTAACTAGGGTAATGAGACAAAGAGGATACAAGGGATTTAATTATCTTCCCAGTGAACTGTGTAATCATGCAGCTTTCTTCCAAAATTAACCAACGATTCTTGAACAAAGAATGGATAGTGACTAGTATCAACAGGGGGGCTCCTGCAGGCCCTGGCTGGTTTCATGTTGGGGTGGAAGCTCTCGTCTAGACTTTTTTGCCACTTCCATAGTGTTTTACACTTGCAGAGGATTTGGCAAAATCCCATGGAATCGTTAGAGAAAAATGGCATGATCACCACTTAGCGGGGCTATGTTAGGAACCAATGTGTAATATGTATCTTTTGGATTATGGGCATAGTAATCCTTTTCTAAATGTCATAGTCACATTTGGGCTCATTTCTCCCTTACAGCTTCAAAGTGGACTTTCTGTAAAAGCTGACGCACATGTTCAGGGACACTTGTCCAGAGTCACTCACTCTGCTAGAACCATGGAATGATAGACCAGCATGGTTGTCTAGTTCAGCTTCCTAGTGGCAGCATGACCCTCTTCAAACCTTTCCTGCCATGAGGAGCTGGCCACCTTTATTTGACTTTTAGGCAGCAATCTTTTTAACGGAACTTGGTAAATAGTCTGAAATCATTCCTCATTTCTCCCAGGTGTAGGCAGAGCACACACTGACCCAGTCCTGTCTCCTGCTCAGGTGACAACCTGCCAGGCTACACTTCTGTAATCCAGGAAACCTGATTTCCTAGTGTCACATTAGTTTAAATTCCCAATACATAAGAGAAGCCCTAAAACTTTACCTGTACTTGCTTCAGAAATTTCCTTTCTGGGCCTCTGGGGAGCTCCTGTATGCTGAAATGGGGAGTACCAAATAGCATCATTACCATTTTCATATTTGTTGAGGCCCTGATGTATGCAGAGCCTTGTGTAAAATACAGCAAGAGTCACACAAAAAAATGACACATAAGCATAATAGCTAATGAAGCAAGAGCTATTTGGTACCAGAAAGTTTTGTTGCATTTTCTGCAAATAAACACGTATAACCCTTACAGTTGTAGACGCTATAAATATAAATGTCCCCATTTTATGTACAAAAAAGTTTAACAAACATCCAAGCCTACCTGCTAGGAAGGAGCAGAAGATGATTTGCAACCAGGCAGAGTAGCTCTGCAGCTTGAGCTTTCCACTCCTATAGCGTGCTGTCTACACATGACTTATAGTCCAGCATTCCCAGGGGAAAGTAGGGACAATACCAGATTATAAAGAAATGTTAGACAGAAGGAATAGAGTGCAAACATGGCACAAGTTCTCAAGGAGGAGAGATGGCTTTCTTCCCACCAGGATGCACAGCAGTAACATCAGAGAATTGAGGATTATCTGTGCAGGGTTTTGAAAGATGGGCAGAGATTCAGTGTATGGAAACGGGGATACAGGGCAGCCTCAGCAATGTGAAGAGCCGTGTAAATGCAAGGGTAGGAAATCTTCAAGGCGTATGAGGTATACAGCGAGGCAGCAGGTCGGAACCTGGGTTCATGTGAGGATACGGTAAGCAGGAAGACTGCGGCCAGGGTGAGTGCTTGAGGACGAGGGCACAGGGCTGCAGGAAGAGCCCATCCCCATCTGTACTTTGCAGAGAAAGAAAAGTAAAAACAATGGAGCTCGGTAAGTTACCCAAGGCCAAAGGATAACAGATCCAGACTGAAAGAAGAGATTGGGTACTCTGACTTCTGCTGTTGAATTCAGTTCAGCTAGCTTCAAATAATTTCCCTCCCACTGTGCACTAATCATGAAAAGAGTTTAAAGTAAAAGTGAATTAGTTGAACATTAACAGTCTGCTGGATACATTTTATGTTGTTGTTGCTGTTATCTTTTAAACGAGTGCCCCAGAATTTCTCTAAGAGGTTGCTCATTCATCAAGAGAAGTTAAGTGAGGATAAGCCTAGGTAAGCTACTTGGAGGGACTTCAGGGAGCAGTTGCTGTAGCAGGATGAATCCACCAGGTGGCAGGCTTCACAAATAGCACCTATTATTTTTTGGTCATTTACCATTTTTCTAATTATTAACATTTACAACCTGATATTTCCACTCTGCATCTTTTGTGTCTTACCCGTTAAAGAAGTTATCTTTGTTGTATATGCATGAGTCAAATAAATTGTCCTCTGAAAGAGCCATATAGAAACAGAAGACTGAATTTTTTTTTTTTTTTAAGAGAGAGGACAGTGAGAGAGAAAGAGAGAAACAACTTTATTGAGTTTTTCACATGGCCTTCGTTGTTCCAACACTTACTTGTGTACGTGGTGCTGGGGTTCGAACCCGGGTCCTCGCGCTTGCCAGGCAAGCGCTGAAACCGCTGAGCCACCGCTCCAGCTCCTGAATTTGTTTTTTATAGGTGCAGGGGTGACTGTACAGAGCGTAGCGATGAGTTGTCACTTTGCAGCCCTGTGCCTCACTGATCTATAATGCAAAATGTTCAGGATCTGTATTATGTTAGTCTTATACAATTTGATGATGTTTATATCTCCTTGATTTCTTTTTGATGATCTGATTCTTCAAACATGACTCACACCTTCAAGTGCTGGTGTGCTCCCCACCACTGGTGATGATCCCAAGCCACATACTGTGCCAGGCACAGGAGAGGCAGAGGGGTTCTGGGTGTCCCCTGCCATACAGCATAGGTTAGGGAAGGAGGAGTGAGGGGCAGGAGAGAAAAGCGCAAGCTCTTCCCTTTGGACTTTGTGACCCTGAAAAAAAAGAATGTCAGGGACTCTGCATCTGTTGTCCTTATCTGTACAAAGAGGATGACAATCTCTTCCCAATCATGGGGTTGTGGAACAACCCTCATGACTTGGTTATAAAATAAAGAGAATATATGAGAAAATGGCTTAAAATCAAACTGTGCTTTCAAAATACCAGGCAGCAGGGTTTGCCTCTTTAGACAAAGATGTGAGAGTCAGCGCTGAGTCCCACAGAAATGAGAACTGGATTCACACTCATGTGGCTTGTGCAGCAGAACGGCCAGATGACCATAGTGGCTCTGTGTGTCCACTCCATGTAGGAATGTGGAAAAGAATTAGAAGAACTTCAATGACAGGTGAACTTCAAATGTTTATGGCCCCCTTTCCTTCAAACTATGAAAAACTATCATTTCATGTTGGTCTCACTGAGTTTGTGTAGAGAAGATCCCTTCCAAAAAGCTTTCAGTGGTAGACCTTAAACACTCAATAGCTGAAAATTCCACTTAAAGAATAAATAGAATGCCAGTCTCTTCTATCAGATAAAAGTTTAATTTTGGAGCTTTGGTATTTATACACATAGAATGCATAAGTTATCCTTTCTATGGGGGCGGGGGGTTGTCTTATTGACAAACACCATTTTCCTAAAATATTTTTATAAATAAGACATTAGGAATGAGCTTATATGTTCTTAAATGTATAAAGAACCATAAAGCCAATAACAAAATACTAGTACTTTCCAAAACCAAATTGGAGGTAAGGCCTGGATAAATCATTCCCCAGCAAAATACAAATATATAAGAGAACTCATGACAATTGAAAAATAGAAATTAATAGCAGTAGGGAAATAGTTCAATGAATTTTGACTCACCCAAGTGACCGAATACATCATGCAGCCAATAAAAACCATGTTTAAAAGACTATATAATGAGTAAGGGAAAGTTTTTCAAAAGTATATAAAATGAAAAGTAAATATAATATGATTAAAATTGTTTATAAGTAATGATGTTTATAAACATGTGTGTGAACACATATGTGTGTGTACTTGAAAAAAAAACAGCTTTGGTCATGGATGTAGCTCAGTGGCTGAGCACTTACCTAGCATACATGAGCTCCTGAATTTGATCTCTAGGGACACAAAAATAAAAAAATACCAGTAGGCAGTACATTGAACTATTACCAGTGGTGGATGGGTGGTAGGCTTCAATGATTTTCTTTTTATTTCTACTTTATTCTTTTCTTCTTATAATGGCATGGAACACTTCCCAATCAGGGGCAGAAAGTAGATGCTATCATCAAAACAGTCGGTTCCTGTTTTTCAGTCCCCTGTTCCCACCACACTTAACTTCCCACCACTTGGTACCACTTAGAGCTGAGCTGCTGGGTGTCTTCCAGGCAAAAGCCCTTTTCCTTATGCCACTCATATTTTCAAGGTAATCAGAGCCATCTCTTACTTTGAAAGGATGTGTTTCCTCCCTGTTTATTACAAAATTCAAGAAGAGGCCAGAGATGCCAGCCTGACTTCCCACTGCCCTGGGCACCCTGAGCCTGGCAGCTGACTGCACACTCAGCTCCATCCACAGGGCTTGCCTAGCAAACTCCTGTCCCCAGAATGAGTGAAAAGACACGGAAACCCACGAGGAGTTACTTCACCAAGAGTGACCTGGTTAGAGAAAGGTTTCCTGCTACCTGGCTCATGCTTTCCAGCTCAAGCTGACAGGTTTTTTACAATAGAAAAGGAACCTTTTAAATTAATTAAAAATAAAATTCTCATTCACTTTTGATGCTCTATGATTTCTAGGCCAAAGGAAAGACACAAAAAGGAGAAAATGTGTGTATGCGTGTGTGTATGTATGTATATATATATCAGCCAAGAGCAGACAGCCACTGGGCACATTTATATTTAATACATATGGATGAAGACAACTTATTTATAGAGTGCTTTCCATGTGTCACACTCGGTGCTGAAGGCTTTACAAACTCATTTAGGCCTCAGATGAGCCCTGTGCTGTAGCAGCATTGGCATCAATAGTGAGCGCAGTGTTTGTGGCTCACCTGGGGCCTCAGGAGGTGAGCAGCCCGCTGAAGTCCCAGAGCTGGGATTTGAACTCAAACATGTGGACTCCAGAGCCCACTCTCTTGAAGAGAATTCACACTTTGCCTTCCACCCGATTTGAATTGTCTGGACTTCACTGATGACAAGGTTGTTTAGAAATGGGAGGCCTTTTATATGAGTGCTCATATCTGTTTGTCTTTGGATATTCCATCTCTATTCTGTTCTGATGTTATTTCATCAGAGCATCCCTTTTAATATCAACACATCTTTTTTTACAGAGTGGAAATAAGGTATCAATCACCACTACCCCATTTGAAAACACATCAATCAAAACAGGACCAGCCAGGAGAAACAGTTACAAGAGCCGGATGGTGAGACGAAGCAAGAAGTCTAAGAAGAAGGAAAGTCTAGAAAGGTTAGAAAGTCGGTCTCTTTTGGGAGTTTGGTGTGTAGCCATGTTGGAGAAGTTCCTCCTAACTAATGCCTACATATGAGAAAGATCTATTTCTCTGATAAATTCTGTGCCACCGTTCACATGTACTTATACATTGAAATTTGTGTTCATGATAGCATTATTTTTCATAGGAAGCGCATTGACATATTTCCACTGCAGAAGGATTTCGATTGCTCTTGATCACTTGTGAGCACCCTGAGAAGCCCTTTGCTGTTTTTAAGCCTCTAGACTCCAGGAGAGTTGGACCATTAGGAGACAGTTTTTCACATTAAATCTAGATTTTAAATGTCCTGTAGGTTATCTAAAAACAATTGCTGTTTTAAAATATCAGCTATTCCAAAATAACTACATTTTTTAAAGCTTCTAAATACACCTGAAAGTAAAAGAACTTTGTTTAAGTGACCGAATGAAATCTAATGAGGTGACACTTTGGCAACCTGAGAGTATTGATGCTCCAGCACGGATACTTCTTTCCAGGGATCCCTGGGTGTTGCTTCTGAGTGGTATCACAGTCTCTCCCCTCTCTCTTGGACATGACTGGTTAATTAAAAAAAAAAATTAAGTCATTTGTTAACTCAAAGAAAAAGTTATTCAAGAAGAAAAATATTTTACATAGCTCAGCTGTGATGTCATTTGAAACAAGCCATTTTTTGTAACTGAAATTTTTCGGTTTAGCTATATTGGGAAGAAGAGAAAAAAATAGTATATTTGGTCAGAAGATAAAAGGGGCTTATATAAGAGCTTAATTGTTATTTTCCATAGTGGGAAATCAACAGATAATTTCTACAATTGGATAAGGTTTAAAAATATGCCGGCATAAGCACATTATTTAGCATTATCAGACAAATGGGAAAAAAACGGGTAAAGTAGAAAGTGGTTTCTCTGGGGGTGGTGAGAAAGCAGGGAGGAGTCGCTGCTTCATTGTACATTTATAGAACTATGACTTTTGACCCCAAGTGCATGTGTTACCTTGATTAAAATTACGCAAGTTCAAGGGCCCTCTGTTCTTTCCGGGTGCTTTAGGATACACACATATTGTTTCAAGGGACAGCAGTGTTCCAACCTTCCGTTTAAGCTCTCCAGGATAGGTTAGGCCTCTGTGAAGGTTCGAGAATGCTATACAGCGTGTGCACTGATAAGCCACAGGCATCTGTGCTGTTGGCTTGATGAGGTGCTCATCAAGTGCTAAGTGCACATTCGCATCTGTGAATGGTGACTGCTGTCCCCCCACACCACCCCACCCCCCGACAGAAACCACAGCCTCCCCTTGCCTGGTGTTTTCCATATAAACACTGACTACACTGTTGGTAGCAATACTCAAGAGCCCAGAACAGAATAAGCGCAGCACACAAACCTTCCTAGGCATGAAGCCTCTACCCAGTGTCTCACCATTAAAAATTCTATAGCTCAGATAACACAAAATAAGTCTGGAAGAAAAATCATTACCTCTTGACATATATGATATATGCACTCAGAAACTTTCACACAAAGAAGATCCTTCTTATAAACCTAATAAATAAATGTTTTTAATATATTTGTATTTATGGGCTGGAGCAGTGGCTCAGCGGTTTCGGCGCTTGCCTGGCAAGCACGAGGACCCCAGCACCACATACACAACTGAGTGTTGGAGCAACTAAGGCATGTGAAAAACTAAAGTTGTTTCTCTCTTTCCTGTTTCTCTCACTGTCCCTCTCTCTTAAAAAAAAAAAAAAAAAGAAAAATAAACTCTAACTTCAAAACTGGTAGTTACAATTACAGTATCTCAAAAATTTAAAAAACTATATATATTTGTATTTTCCCTATTTTTCTGGCTGTACCTAAGTGTTTGGAAATAGGAGAATCTTCGTTGTTTGCTATCAAAGGCTATTCCTTTACAAGTCATGGGAAAGTTTTTAACATAAAAGTGGCATCCTGCTCTGGAGTCTGCTGTCATGTCACTCGCTTATCTGCCACTGTCACTAAATTGACAGGGTGTCAGGGGCAGGCAGGAGTGGTTCTGAAAGTAGGCTCTCACCCATGTTTTCCTGTTTCCCACTCTAGGAGGAGATCTCTTTTCAAAAAGCTAGCCAAGCAGCCTTCTCCTTTACTCCACACCAGCCGAAGTTTCTCCTGCTTGAACCGTTCCCTGTCATCTGGAGAGAGCCTCCCGGGTTCCCCCACTCACAGCTTGTCTCCCCGATCTCCCACACCCAGCTATCGCTCCACCCCTGACTTCCCATCTGGTAAGTCTCCTGGACTAGACAGTAAGAGAGTTGAGAGGAAGTGAAGTCATCATGAAGCTTATGGCAGGTTGAGGAGGTACATGACAGGCAGGACTCACGGGGAGGACACAGAGGGGCTCTTCTGACCGTTAACCTAAGATAAGCAATATGGGCTAAACTGGGTGCAGGGAGGCTTATCTGAGAGGTGTTTATTTCATTAGTGAGATGCTGAGACATGCTGTTGACCTGTACCTGGCTGTACCTCCAATAGCCTGGGTAGGAGAGTGTGGGAGAAAACGGACGAGGACCTTGAATGCTCACAGCCCTGTTTTCTACCCTCAGGTACTAATTCCTCCCAGAGCAGCTCCCCAAGTTCTAGTGCCCCCAATTCCCCAGCAGGGTCAGGGCACATCCGCCCCAGCACCCTCCATGGCCTGGCCCCCAAACTCAGCGGGCAGCGATACCGCTCTGGAAGAAGAAAGTCAGCTGGCAGCATCCCACTCTCCCCACTGGCCCGGACACCCTCTCCAACTCCCCAGCCCACCTCCCCACAGCGCTCACCGTCCCCACTGTTGGGACACTCGCTGGGCAACGCCAAGATCGCTCAAGCCTTTCCCAGCAAGATGCATTCCCCACCGACCATCGTCAGACACATCGTGAGGCCCAAAAGTGCTGAGCCCCCACGGTCACCGCTGCTCAAGCGTGTGCAGTCCGAGGAAAAGCTGTCACCTTCCTATGGCACTGACAAAAAGCACCTGTGCTCCCGCAAACACAGCCTGGAGGTGACCCAGGAGGAGGTGCAGAGGGAGCAGTCTCAGAGGGAGGCAACACTGCAGAGTCTGGAGGAGAATGTATGTGATACCCCGTCCCTCAGTCGTGCCCGGCCTGTGGAGCAAGGCTGCCTGAAACGCCCAGTGTCCCGGAAGCTGGGCCGGCAGGAGTCTGTGGATGATCTGGATCGGGACAAACTAAAGTCCAAGGTGGTAGTGAAGAAACCAGATGGCTTCCCTGAAAAACAAGAATCCCACCAGAAACCCCCCAGCCTTGGCAGTGAGGTGGAGAATCACGCTCTCCTTAGACTGGAGGAGAGAGAGAAGAAAGTCTACTCCAAGGCTTTAGAAAGGTCAAGTCATTTTGAAAACAAAGCAGCAGAGACCCAGCCTCTGGGCAGCCGGCTGAAAGATACTCTCCACAAGCAGGCCAGTGTGCGTGCCAGTGAGGGGGTGGCCTCAGATGGGACAGCAGGGGCCTGTGGCCCAGCTCCTGGGGAGCACAGCCAAGGCACGGGTGATTTCAAAAGGGCCTCTGCTCCTGGCACCCTCCAGGACAGTCTCTGTCACTGCCCCGACAGGTCCACCTCCGGCAAGGTTGAAAACACAGAGAAGACCTCCCAGGCCAAGGAGTTCCTCCGAAGCGGGAAGTTAGACAGCAAGCTGGCCAATATCGATTATCTCCGAAAGAAAATGCCACTTGAAGACAAAGAAGATGGCCACTGCTCTGTGCTAAAGCCCAAGATGACATCTAGCACCCATGAATGCCTGCCAGGGAACCCAGCCCGGTCTGTGGGTGGACAGCAGGATGCCCCATCCGGCTCCGAGAGCCGAGCATTTATTAGCAGCACCCACACAGCTCAGATGAGTGCTGTGTCCTTTGCTCCACTCAAGACCATGGCTGGCCGGGTAGATGGCGGAGCAGAGAAGCCAGGCTTGGTTGCCCCGGAGTCCCCTGTCAGGAAAAGCCCATCCGAGTATAAGCTGGAGGGTCGGTCAGTTTCATGCCTGAAGCCAATTGAGGGCACACTGGACATTGCTCTTCTGTCTGGACCTCATGCCTCCAAGACAGAGCAGCTGTCACCAGAGCCTGCACAGAGCCCTAGCCCAGGTGGTGACACGGCACCCTCTGTGCCACTACCTCTCCCTGGCAGTAGTGGGAAGAAGAATGAAAGCCCTGGCCTGAGAGAGCCTTCCCCTGCTAGCTTAAGGATGAATAAATCCTACCTGCTTGAACCTCGGTTCCTGCCCCCGAGCCGGGGTCTCCAGAACTCACCAGCAGCACCCCTGCCTGACCCAGAGCTAAAGAGGGACCGGAAAGTTTCCCATCCCACTGCCAGGAACCCAATGACAGTAATGGAAAGTGATACCCAGCAGAGAGAGGGTGGCCCCACTAAACACCAAGACCGTGCCACAGACACCAAGGTCCTCCCTGGTCCGGGACAGATACTGCACAGCGTTGACCTGGCCCGGTCATGTGGTTCTCTCCCACCTGAAAAGGCCCCCTCAAAAGAGAAGCCAAGCCTAAAGGAACCATCTGAGAAGGGCCCCTCCACTGGGAGGGGCGAGCGGTCTGCCTTGAAGGCTGATGTGCACAGAGACCCCTTTGTGGAGTTGTTTCCTCTAGAGACTGCTAAAGCCAATGGCAACTCCAAAAATCTCTCTTCCATAGGAAGGACCCATTCAGATATTCACGTGCAGACTCAGACCCCAGAGAAAGTGAGGGGGCCTTGTGCAAAGACATACCACAAAGATGGCCGAGATGAGGTGAGGTCCCTGGCCAGGGAGGACTCTTTCTTGAACTCTGCTGGGATTCCTTGTGAGAGGGAGGTGGGCAAGATAAAAAGTGGCATGGAACCCAAGTCTGAAGCCCCTCCTGCCAAATATCCCCTGCAGCCAGTAGGAACTGATAGTGGGAAGAGTGAAAAGCGCTCCACTTTCTCCTCTTTGCAGAAAGAGGGTCCCAAGGAGCCTGACAGGAAAGAGCAGCCTCTACAAAGGCTTGTGAACAGTGACCCTCCACGCCCCCTGACCACCAAAGACCTGCCCAGCCTGGCCTCTCGGCAGCAATGCACTTCCCCAAGCCACACTTCTGGCAGGGAGGCAGGCACCAAGCCAGGCACTGCAGAACCTAGTTCAGGCCTCCAGGACCCTCCCAGGTTTGCTGTTGCTGTGCACAGTGAGAGCAGTGACCACAGTCTGCAGCCTGGCCCTGACTCCTGCCCTTCAAAGACCAAGCACCCAGACAGGCCACTCTCCTCACAGAAAGCAAGTGCTGTGACTGCAAAGGGCAAAGAGCCTGTCACTCAGCCCCTCTGTGGCTCTAGCAGAGAGGGGAAGGGCAATAGTAAGGGTGGGTTCACTGCCATCCCAGGCTCTCAGAGCAAAGCCAGTGATGTGAATGGTGGGGGAGAAAATGGGCCCTTCAGCCCACTGCATGCTGAAGAGAGTCCTTTAGATCCTAAACTGAAGCCCACCAGTGGTGGGCATGGCCCAGAGATGCAGGAGAAGCAGGTGCCTTTGCCAAGGCAAGGACACCCAGGGTTCAGTGAGTCATTAGACCAGAAACTTCCCACTGTCAGTGAAAAGCTAAACCTGTCTCCAAAGCACCCCAAACCATCCACTGTGAAAGACTGCCCGCCTCTGTGCAGACAGACAGACAGAAGCCCCAGTCAGCAGGTCCCCACTGTAGACAAGAAGTCAGAGGGGAAGAAATGCACAGAAGCACTTTATGCTCCAGCAGCAGATGGTGGGAAGTTGGAGGCCAGCCTTTCCCTTGCTCATGGTGAGGCCCGGCTGAAAGGCCCAGAGAAGCCAGCCTCAGGGGCTGGGAAGGGCTTCCCAGAAGTCAAGGGGAAGGGACCTGGTCCCCAGAAGGCCCTGCCTGAGGCTGGCAAGCTCAGCAGCATGAAACGGTCACCCTCGGCCACAGGGCAGAGTTCTTTTCGATCCACCGCCCTCCCAGAGAAGTCTCTGAGCTACTCCTCCAGCTTTCCGGAGGCCCGGCCTGGAGTTCGAGAGGCCACCATGACCAGCAGCGGTCCCTCTTCTGCCAAGGCCAATGGGGCCACACTTGAGTCCACACCTCCCAGCAACAGGGACCACAGGAAGTCCCAGCCTGGGGTAGAGGGCAGAACCCAAATGACAAAGAGTGACTCTTTGCCATCCTTCCGCATGTCCACCTCTGCGCTGGAGTCACTGCACTCGGATGTGCAGGGGCTGGGCAGAGTGGGCCACAGGGACAGGGCGCTCTCGGTATCCACCTCCATAGGAGAAACCAAAGGGCGAGAGCCGGCCCCTACCCAGCCTACCCCACCCAGGAAACAGAATGTGGGCAGGGAGGCAACCAAGGCACCCCCAGCCCCAAGCTCTGATCGCCCCATCATGCTTTCTTCAGAGAAGGACTTTGTGGTGCGGCAGAGGCGGGGCAAAGAGAGTTTGCGTAGCAGCCCACACAAAAAGGCCTCCTAACAAGGCAGGCCCCAGGGCAGGACTGTGGAGACCCCACCTGAATGTGTAACTGTGTCTTGACCACCTTCAAAACCAGCACTGTGTGGGAATGTCCGCCAGGCAGAGCTTGGAGCCTCGCTGAGGAGGAGAGGGAGAGAAAGAGGGAACCTTCTTCCAGATGCCTTCCCAGTTGTCACCGGTGAAACTGTTACCAGATAGTGTTTGTACAAGAAGAAAGAAGAAACACCTTTACAGCTAAGAATTGTTGAGGAAAGAGATTTTCTCTGTAAATATCTAGCAATGTGTTTGGTTTGGGATGTAGAGTCTATACCTTGCTGCTGATTGCATTGTTTACTACAGCTTTTTAAAATTAAGATCTTTGTGTTGCCACTTATCATAATGTAGTAATGAAGCAAAATGGTCAAAACTGGGTGTGTGTAAAAATAGATGCATCCATATTCATGTATGTACACATCCACCCACATGTTTTGGTCCGTGGTTTGAGGATATTTCAAGGCTCCATTTTTATAAGTAGAGTTAAAGATGAAAGAAAGCCCTAAATACAGTAGATTGTGAGTTTTTAATGTGTATTTTTAGCCAGTTTCTGATAGTACTGGATCTGGTTCCCTGTATTCCCAGATCTAAAGCAAGAGTACTCCACTTGCTGCATTTGAAATCTTCCATTAGGAATGGCCAGGACAAATGGAGCTAACCATTTTCATTTCTCAGCCATTCCGTGGACATTTTGATCCTTATATCCAGCTGTCCAAAAGGCCATCTGTCCTCATCTGTAGGTTAATGTCTGGTCTTTGGAGGTAGAGCAGGGGACTAAAAACACACAGCAACTAATTTCTCTTCTCCCCCCCCCCCCCGCTTCTTTTCACGCTTTGACACTCAGGCCTTTGTGCAGTGAGTGACCAGTCCAAGAAGCACACATTTTATGATAGTCCTGCACCAGCCCTGCTCTTGAATAAAAAAGGAATATTACTGGCTGTGCACAAATCTGCTGGTACTTAGGTCAAGTGATAAGCATCAGGCATTGGAAGAGGTTTTAAATTTGCTTTTTTGAGGAAAAGAAGGGGGGAGTTGGATTTGCATCATAGCATATATATTAAGGAATAATCAGGACATCAGATACATTTTAATACATAGCTGGGGCCTTATGTTGTAGATGAAGCTTGCTGTTTTTAGCAAGTTCCTGGGTTTCACATTCTTTTCTGATGCATCGAGTAGCTCCATACATTTCATAACACAATCTCTTTATTTGTATGCAGAAAATACTGTACTAATAAAGAGCAGCATTTTTTGTAACAAAAGAGACTTAGTGGAGCTATTTGGTGCTTGAATGTGACCATCCTTTTTACTTTTGCTAAGCCTTATTTAAATTTTGTATACCATGAAATACGTAGAATTTGTCAAATCATTTTAGTACTGAGGGATTTTGATTTTTGTTGTTGTTCCAGTTTTTTGGTGGCTTGTTTTGAATTGTGAGATGGCACTTGCTGACATAAGTACTAAGGCACTGAGAGACAATGCAGATAAATAATTATAAGATGCTTGGGATACATTGCAGGATTTTTTGTTTTGTAAGAGGAAAAACTTACCAATAAATAATCTAACACCAAATCCCCTTGGGATATCTTAGTATCTTCATGCTATAAAATTGTTTATGTAAGCACAACATCATCTTACAGCCCTATAGATTGTAAATCATCTAGCAAGGCTGTAAACACTCCAAAAACAAAGGCATAACTTAACCGGCTGCTCGGTTGTCCTTCGTTGTAAAGTGCGTTGGCAATGACACACACACACACACACACACACACAAACAAAAGTTTCCTCCTTGCCCCTATTATTTTTCCCATGTAGTTTTAGCCATTCCCCATCACTACATTTTGAAATGTAGGAGAAACAAATATTTTTACAAGAACTCAAATGGATTTCAAAATGGTCTCAAAGCTTATAATACATATGTTTGGCAGTTGTCAGAACCTGATCCTTCTACACTCAGACATCAATCCAGGTCTGTCCGGGAGGTAGCTCATGGTTTACAGCCTTTGCTTTTCTAACTGTCCAGTTTTCTTTAAAGCACAACTAGCTGCTTGTTTACAAAGATATTTTTATGTATATTTTGTATAGTGTATTATCATTTTTGCCAAATATGTTTTGCATTTTGGATGAGTAAAGAGTACTTAAGGTTGCATTCATGTAATACCTGTTTGTTGTTGTGAACCTCTCCAATCAGCTGGTAGAAATTCTCCTGTGTTCTATTTGGTCAGTCTCTGTGTGATTGTAAGATGTGCCCCTCGGTAGTACTCCCAGCTGTAGAACTTACCAGCTTAAAAGTTTGTTAGGATCTGTGCAATAAAGTGTTTGCAGTCTTATTTTCTCTAAGAAATTCCCCCATGGATGTCATAATTGTTGTATATTGAACAAATATTTATACTTATGCAGTTGCATAACATTGAATAAAAATTTAGCATGAAAATAATGACTAGTAAGTTTCTTTTTCAAATATGTACATACACACGCACCTTCCAAAATATTGCTGATTATTACTCTCTTTTAGAAAATGTGCGATTTGGTACATTCTATTTCGGTGAATGGAATGGTTTGCCTTTTTGCTTTCAACCTATAAAATAGTTCAAGATTAGGTCCTCAAAGAACTTTTTTCTTTCTCACTGGAAGAACTTACCAACTTCCACACCTGTCTTCCCTACAGTCTCCATGGAAGGGGTTCCTTTCTTCCATGCCACCTCCTTACGTTCTCCCAAGTCCCTGCTCCATCCGTTAGCATGGTCCTCCTCACGGTTCTTTTTCCTCCCCTCCCATCTCTTCTTTCAGAGGCCATTTCTTAACCTTTGCTTTTCCTTCTTTCCCTAAATGCATAAATAGTCTGTGCTTGACACTTTCCAGCTGGTTAGAATCTGACTACCATGCATCGCACCCTTGACAATGTACTAAGGGCAGACAGTGACAGCCAAATCCAAAGCTCACTTTCAGGCATCTCTTAATTTGGGTTGTCCCCCTGCCCTTATCATCAGTCTCCCTGACATTCCTTTCTTCTACTCTTCAACCTGTACCTGTTCCTCTTTGTCTTGCAAACTTCCTTCTCTAGCGCTTGTCACCTTAAACACCAATGTTTCATACTCAAAACATCTCGAAGTGCTCACTCTCTGCCCCTTCTGTGTTCCTCATCTTCTCACAAGGCCAGATCCTCCTACATTTCTACCTAAACACTCCCTTGACATTAAAAATTAGTGAATATATATACATACATATATCACCAAGTTTGCAAACTGCTTTCGTGCTATCCATCCCTACCACTGTTCTGCTACTAGAAACCTTAATCTCTATCATAATAACCCCTCAGATGAGCCTCATAGCCGCCTGCCTGCTTTCCCTGCCTCTGTTCTTACTTTTTCAGGTATGTTCACCCTTACAGAGATGTTTGTCAAATTCAAGGACACCATGCCACTACCCTGATTTAAATGTTTAAGTAATTCCCATATTCTTTGGAATAAAGGCCTCCTTAATCTTGCACTTAGCCTACCTGTTAGGACATTTGCTATAATGATATACCCAAGGCTGGGTACTTTATAAAGAATAGGTTTATGTAATTTGCTATTATGGAAGCAGAAAGTCCAGGACTGGGCAATCCCATCTATTTAAATTCTGGTGAGGGCAGACGGCATCACAAAAGTGGAAGGATGTGCTGAAGAGTCCACATGGTAACATAGGAAGCCAGAGGCATTCATAGGCCAGGCTTGTTTTTTGTATATTAGCTCACTCTTAAAGGAATAACTGCGGGCCTGAGAGAACTATGTTAAAACTTTTCAAGGCTGGTGCCCCCAGGGACCCAAGCACTTTTTCCTAGGCCCTACTTAAACACCACATGGGGGACCAAGCTTCTAGCATATGAAGCTTGGGGGACACACTTGAGCCACGTCCACACTATAGCATCCTAGGTAACTCTGGCTACGTATGAATAAGTGACTGGGCTCAGGCATGTGGATGAAGCCTCACCTCCTTATTTACTATACCAGAAGTTAAAAGGAGAAAGAGGGCAGGATCGTGACAGTGATTTTCATTGCCTACATATTATAGTTCTCTTGGTTTAGAGGAACTCACTGTGCTAAGACTCAACTTTTTGAAATGACCAGTTTAATGGCATTCATATCATACTATGAAAAATCAGGCTTCACCATGAAGGAAAAACCCACGAAGGATATTAAACACACACACACACCTTAGAGCCAATATCAGCCACGGTCATCACTGTTAAGCAACCAATTTAGAGGAAAAACGTGAAATCCTGAAACAAGTGAAATGTTGAAGATGCATAAGTACTTACCCTAGACTAGGCTGGGTAAAACTAACGAGGCCATGCAAGGGCAGATGACCTGACAACCGTTCGTTTATGGCTCTAGCCTCTGTGGCTTAATTTCTTGCACCACATTTTCAGTATCCACGTGGTGCTATTTGTGATTTTTTTTTTAATGCAAAGGTAGTTAAATGCATGTTTGGTTGTTTCCTTAACAAACTGAGGGTTAGATCTTAAGCCAAAGTCAAAGGCATTATTTTTATAAATCTTCAACAGAGGAAGTGCAGTGGGATGTTGCTTACAGAGATTACATGTTCTCTTTTGGAATGGGTATGGGGGGTGGTACAAGAATGTCATGAGGACCAGAGAATTAATGAACCAGAGATAGGTATTAAGATAAGGACAGGGGCTGGAGTGGTGGCTCAGCAGTTGCAGTGCTTGCCTGGCTTGTGCGAGGACATGGGTTTAAATCCCAGTACCACATACACAGTGAAGTGTTGGAGCAATGAAGGCCACATGAAAAATCAAAGTTGATTCTCCCTTTTAAAAAAGGTAAGAGAGGGGCTCGAGCGGTGGCTCAGCAGTTTTGGTGCTTGCCTGGCAAGCACGAGGACCTGGGTTCAAACCCCAGCACCACGTACACAACTAAGTGTTGGAGCAACTAAGGCCATGTGAAAAAATAAAGTTCTTTCTCCCTTTCTCTGTCTCTCTCACTGTCCCTCTCTCTTAAAAAAAAAAAAAATAAATAAAATAAATAAATAAAAAAATAAAAAAGGTAAGAGAAATCACTTCTTAAAAATTGATACTACAGGATGGAGCGGTAGCTCGGCAATTACGGTGCTTGCCTGGCATGCGCAAATACTCAAGTTAAAACCCCAGGACCACGTACACAACAGAGTCTCAGATCAACAAAAGGCACACGAAAAACTAAATAAAAATTGTTTCTCTCTTTCTCTCACTGTCCCTCTCTCAAAAAAATTGATACTAATCTACTCATGTGGGGCAATCACATTGGGAACTCAACAGTTAAGCACTTAAGAGAAAAATATGTTGGGTGAATGACTTGAGACAAGACAGCACAACTTGCAGATTTGGTTTAGAAGGCCCAGGTGGGGCTGAAATTTCTGGGAATCCAGCAAGTTCTTAACTGACTCAGATGCTGCCTGCCTGGCTACACTAGGGAATTTGAATCTGAAGATTGGACCCAGGCATCTATGATTAATAATAATAATACCACCTCCAGTGGATCCACTGTGTCGTCAAGGTTGGAAAGCAAAATTAAGAAATTCCCCACTCACAGCTTAACATTTGGCTTAACTCATTTCCCCACCTCCTTGTGAAATCACAGACAGACCTTTAAGATACTTACCATGTAACTCCTGGTCCAGTTACACAGACCCTAAAAACCCTCCCTCAGACCAGCAACCTCTGTATCCCCCATGGGCATTTTATTTTATTTTATTTTTAAAGTTTTTTTTTTTTTTTTTTTTTTTTTTTTAAAGAGAGAAGGACAGTGAGTGAGAGAGAGACAGAGAGAATCAATTTTTATTGAGTTTTTCACATGGCTTTCGTTGTTCTGACACTTAGTTGTGCACGTGGGTTGCTGGGGTTTAGAACCCGTGTACTTGCGCATGCCAGGCAAGCACCATAACCACCGAGCCACTGCTCCAGCCCCCCCATGGGCATTTTAGAAATGAAGAATCTTAGGCCCCTTTCTAGACCTATTGAGTGTCTGAATTTCAACACAACAGCTAAATTGCACAACAAAGTTTAAGAAGCTGTGTTACCAGGCTGGAGTTTTAGCTCAGTGATAGAGCATTTGCCTGAGATTTGATCCCCTGTTCTATAAAAACCAAAAACTACTATCAGTATATTCCTGGAAGATAATTACTTGGGATGTTTCTTTATTAAACATACATATTCCCAGACCCTATCCTGGATTCACTTGAAAATTTCTAGGAAGAGGCCTGGGTCACTGAGTTTGTATTGAGTGGATGGGAGGAGAGGTAATTCTTATGAATGAAGCATGGGTAACTGGTATATTAATCATCCATGTTAAAATTTGTCTACACTAGTGTCTGACAATTGGTGCTTTGTTGAGCTTCTGGTCATAGGAAACTAATAATTAAGAGCCATAAAACTATTAGAAGGAACTATTTATTATTTGCATCCTATATGTGCTTAACACTGAGCAAGATGGTTTTCATCTGCCTTTTTAAGCCTCAATACAGTCCCCAAATAGGATGGTGGCATTCTTGTCTTACAGATGAGGAAATGGGCCCAGATGGGCTATATAGTTGGCTTCATGAGAAGTTTCTATAGGGAGCTTGGATTAGAATCCAGATTTTTCTGATTCTAATGTTTTGACCTTTCTAAACATTACCAAGTACCATAATTGAATTCAAATCCAGGCTCCTCTGTGCATGATCCAAGTCATCTTATTTCCCCTTCCTTTAATGCAGAAAAATCATATAATATTAAGTTAAAATTTGATGATTGGTGGAAAACCCTAAGTGAAGGAAGCTAATCATTCTCTGTAACAGGTTTCTTTATTAGTTTTAACTAATCAACAGGCAATTTCCCATCTAGCATTCTCTGTTCACAACACAAATGTAACATGAAAAAGGATAGCTATATTAACTAAGGAAATTTTCTTCCTTCCATATAGGCCAAACATTAAGGAACTCAGTGGTAGAGCAGTTCTCTAAATGTAATTTCCCTCCTACTAGCATGTTTAACTCATTCCTCAAGAAAATCATTTTGTTATTCCTCTCTACTCCCTACGCTACTTAATATCATATATGTCTCATACATAGAAAAGCAAGCAGTGACCAAAATTTTGATGAATTTTAGTTTCACCTCTTATTTTCTTTTTTTAAGAAAGAAGGACAGTGAGAAAGAGAGAGAGAAAGAGAGAATCAATTTTTATTGAGCTTTTCACACGGCTTTCATTGCTTTGACACTTAGTTGTATACGTGAGTGCTGGGGTTTGAACCCGTGTACTCGTGCATGCCAGGCAAGTTCTGTAACCACCGAGCAACCGCTCCAGCCCCCTAGAGTCTGTTTCTTACCTAAGGTCTTTATAAATCAACCCAAGTCAGATGATTAAAGAATAAGCTAGGTAAGGAGTTTGCCCATTGTATTCAAATATACTGTTAATTTTCTTATAACCAAGTCTTTCCAATATCCCACATATGCATGCACATGCAACAAAGAATTAGCATCTGCAGACCCCTCCCTGTTCAGCTAGTACGCAATCTCACACCCCATAATAGGATGCAACTATGTCGGGGAATGAGAACAAGTGTCTAGAGGTTTAGGACTGGTCTAGTTCTCCAAGTGAAAAAGGTGGGCACAAGAAAAAACTAGCAGGGGTAAGAGTCTCATCATGCCAGTCCTGTCCTGGCATCTTGGGAAAAGTTGTTCATTGTCCATGTCTTACTTATATCATGTGCTTCAGAGAGGCTTTTTCCTAGTCAGCCTTAACTTAATGCCTGCAATAGGTGTATCATGCTAGGAGGCCAGAGGGGCTCCCTTAAGCTGTAAGATATAAACTCAAGATGAGTTCCTGAGAAGAAAATACAACACTCACTACACCAATATTTTTTTTCAAAAACTATGTTATCCTATATACCCCATGATGAGTTGGAGTGCAGATCCTTTAACAATTGAAGGTTTAAAAGCTCAGGAAACACCAGGAAGCCATCCAGGCCCTCCAAGAGTTCATGCTTAACATTGGATGTACTTTCTTTAAAATATCAATTTTGTTCCTCCAATGCTTATACATAGCATGTCCATTAAATAAATCATCAGAGAGAAGACTCAAGAGATGAAAAATAGACATTATAAATGATATTATAGAAATTCAAAGGAACAATAGGGATTATTATTTCAAAAACTATATGTTAATAAATTGGAAAATGTAGAAGAAACGGACAAATTTCTGGACACACACAACCTATAAAAATTGAACCAAGAAGATATTAAAAATATGAATAAACCAATAATGTAAATATTGAATCAGTGATAAAAGAAAACGACTCCCAATAAAGAAAGCCCAGGACCAGATGGCTTCACTAATGAATTTTGCCAAACATTTTGTTTTATTTTGTTTTTAACATTGGGGATTGTACTCAGGGGCACTTTACCATTGAGCTCTATCCCCATCCCTTTCATTTTTTATTTTAAGACAGGGTCTTGATAAGTTGCTGAGAGTCTCGCTAAGTTTCTAAAGCTAGCCTTGAGCTTGTTGTGCTCTTGATTCAGCCTCCTAAGTCTCGTTGATTACAGGAATGCACCATCCCCAGCATGAACTTTGCAAAACTTTTAAAGAATTAACACCAAAGCTTCTCAAACTGTTCTATAGAATTAAAGGGAGGAAACTCTCTCAAACTTATTCTATGTGTCTAGCATACCTCTGTTACCAAAACCTGACAAGGATACATAACACACAGCAGCAGCAAAAAACAAACTGTAGACCAATAGCCCTAATGGATATAGATGCAAAAATCCTCAACAAAATGCTAGCAAATTGAATTCAACAGTACATTAATAAGATCATACACCATAATCAAATAATCTCATTTCAGGGATGCAAAGAAAGTTTAAATAATAAATTTAATACATCACATCAACAGAGTGAAGGATAAAAATCATAATAATTTCAACAGATATAGAAGAACCATGATAAAATTCAATGTTCCTTTGTGAAAAAAGCCTTGAACAAATTAGATATAAACGAATCATACTTTGGCATAATAAATGCTATATATGACAAACCCATAGTCAACAAAATGGTAAATGGGGAAAGACCAAAAACATTTCCTCAGACATAACACAAGTATATCCATTCACAAAGATTTTACTCAATTAGTAGAAATTTTAGAGCAATCAGCATAGAAAAATAATATACATACAAATAGGAAGCAATAAACTCAAATTATCCCTGCTTGCAAATGATATGATTCCACACACAGAAAAACCTCAAGACTCCACCCAAACACTATTAAAACTGGTAAACAAATTCTGCAAAGTAGCAGGAGACAAATTCAACATACAAAAATCAATCACTTTTCTTTACACCAACAATGAATTTGCTGAGAATAAAATCAGGAAAGTGATTCCATTCACAGTAGACACACATAGACACACACACACACACACACACACACACACACACGCCTGGAAGTAACTTCAGAAAATGAAAGACCTCTACCACGAAAATTCCACAACACTAAGAAATAATACACTGGAAGGTGGAAAGACATACCATGTTCATAGATTAGAAGAAGAATAGCATTAAAATGTCCACACTACCCAAAGTGATCCTAAAAAAAAAAAACAAAATTAAAAGGAGAACTACTGTATCCAGCTATACCACTCCTGGGCACATATCTAAAGATACCTGTATGTTCATGTTTATTGAAGCACTGTTCATAGCCAAGCTATGAAATCAGCCTAGGTGACTATCAACAGATGAATGGATAAAGAAAATGAATATACAGTGTAATATTATTCAGTCATAAAGAAGATATGGGCATATCACATTGTTACTACATTTATGATTGTACAACAACACAACTTGTCAATAAAATTACAAAAAAGAATGATCTTGTCTCTTGCAGCAAAATGAGTGGATCTGGAGGACAACATGTGAAGTGAAATAAGCCAGCCACAGAAAGGCATGTATCACACCTGTGGAAGCTAAAAAAGGTAAGGAAACAGAGTTGTTTATAGTTTTAACAACCGTATATTAACATTTTGATCTTTCAGTAATCTTAATTTCTTGTGAAAACTTGGTTCAGAATTGTTTCCATTAGGATTTTGTAGATGAGACCAACTTCATAGTTTTTTAGAAACATTTCTTCAAAAGGCAACCCTTTTGAAGATGTCTATTAACAGACCTAAGTTCACATAGTTTCTCTTTGTTGTATGAAATCAAGATGTTCAATGGGCAAAATTTATTCATTATCAATTATTAAAATGAGACCAGCAGTATATTTTGTATTAAAGGGCAACAAAAATAGCTGACATGAAAAGTTTCGTTCAACCATTCATCTATCTGCAGATAATGTGCAGGTGACTAAACAATCCTTTCTTCATGGCACTTGACATAATTACTAATTTTTTGTCCTTTGTTACTTGTTGTGTGTGAACACTCCTGCTTCTCCTATGACACTCCATGAGGAAAAAGAACTTTGTCTCATTTGTCATATACCCCAGACCTAGTACAATGTTACCTGGATGGTTAAATATCTGTTAAGTGAATGTATTTTGCTACTTAACGCTCTCCAATAAGTCAAGACATATTCCATATTTTTTCAATGAAAGCAGAAAATTGCTGTTTTCTCTTCAAAACCATTTCCAGTAGCCCTTTCCAATCAAAAGTAATTGAAACTTTTCCTGCAAGTCAGAATCATGTTTATCTTGTTATCAGACTCTCTTCCTCCAACACACAGTCAAATCAGAATGGTGAAGGCCCATCTTTTAGTATTTATTTGAAAATGGCTCAAACATTTCATAAATATCTACCATTTATTTCACAATTACACTCTAAGACTTCCAGCCACTGAGAATGATTCCTGAAACTGTTACCAAGTTCATTCACAAACTTCCATTCTATTTATATTTGTCAGCTTTACCCCTAATTACCAATTATGCTTGACTTGCTCATTAAATAAAGCCATTGAAAGAGTTCAGGAAATATCACCCCAAAATATATTGCTTGAATATATTGATTACTTTTAAGTGGAAGGCACTTCACCACCAAAATGTAGGTTTTCTAGGTTCTCCTCTCAGAGTCACCAAAGGGACTCAGCTCTTATCAGTCCTCTGAAGTCTAGCTCATCACAGGACAGGATATTTCAGTGTACTTAGACCTTATTACAACCCATCATCTCTTTTTCTAAGAATCTTTCTTAAAACCATTTAATCTAAGGGTTTTCTTTGCCTTCTCATTTCAACAAAGGGGTGAAGTAAAGGTATTCTTTCCCTCATCTGAATTGAGCTGCCTGATTATTGCCCTAAACAATTGTTAGCTAGGCTCCCGATTGTAATTAGATTCCAGGCCTACCTACCAACATCTGCTGAGACCTAGACAGAGTACACACAGGAAGCCCACTTAGGACCAATGGACAAAGGTAAGGCTTGTGACACAGACCCCAAATCTTCACCTCCTTCCCTGGAAAAGGATCCAAATATTTAGTCTTCTCTCTCCAGCATCAGAAAGTGAACTGCTCTTATAAATGGAGACTTCCCTACAGATGTAGATTTCCTTCAGCAAAGACAGGTCTCAACTAAAGATAGGCAGCTTCTCATCCCGGGCTGGGTTAAGTTACTGAATAGGCAGAGTCCATTAAAGTAGAGAAGAAAAACAGGTGTCTTAAATTATTGTTCTGAGTTTAAGGTTTTAATGGAGGTTATATAAAGAAGCCTACTTTAAGACCTTACTGACCTAGGGACTCAACCTCTGTAAACAGTGACTCTCCCTCTCCTCTTCCTTTAGTCTTTTAAATGCTTCATGTGGTAATTAAAAGTTAAATCTCATTATTTTTGTGGAATCTTTGATCCTTTTCTCATCTACTCTACAATTTCACCCAATTAAAGCTCCCTTAATTCTAAGTTATTTCTGGTAAGATTCACTTATTTCTTTAAAAACAAGAAAAACAACAATAACACCTCTCTCTCTCTCTCTCTTTCTCTCTCTCTCTCTCTCTCTCTCTCCATATCAAAAAACAAAACTACAGGTACTAGGCATTCTTATTCAGGAAAAGGGCCAGAGTTCCAGACCCTGGACTTGGTGAAGTTTCTTTCTAACTCTGACAGCTGCCACACCCAGTCCCATGACCTCTTAAGGTACAAACTGATTCTTGGCTCCCACCCCAAGAGCATGTCCTCTTCATAATACAAACTAACCTCAGGTGGAGCTCCAGAAGATGGGGCTCCAGATGCTCCAGATCCAGATGAACCCATGATTGCCTCCTGCAGCAACCACACCTACCTACCTACAGAATCAGATGCCATTTTCTGTCTGATCCACGGGACTCCTGAGGCCCATCTATCTATAGGCTCCAGTCCTGTTCCTATTGATCCCAGTTCAGTTTCTAAGCGATTCAGTCAGAAACCTGAGTTCTCTGATGGGACCCAGTCCTATACCCTGCTCATAACTTCCAAACCCAGTCTGGATTAAAATTTTGCTCAAACAAACCCGGTTAAGAACACATCCACAGAGCTTCCAAATCCAAGAAAGAACTTACCTATGATCACCAAGTGCAGCAAGAAAACAGTGTCCACAATCTTCCCTGCAGTCCCTACACCTGGTTACCTGATGCCCTGAGGGGTCTAGAAGAAAAATGCCTCAGACCAATTAAATTTGGTAGAATCTATAAGAGCCAGACAAAGCAGAACCTGGCACTCCCTGAATAGGAGCTAAGATTACCCACCAACAATGCGATCAGACGGCACTTAGAGGAAAACAGAAGTGAGATCACCTAATTGGTTACAGGTTAGTGAGTTAACCAGTCAGTGGTTATAGCTTAACTAGTTTATTATTTGCAGCTTAATGAGTTTGCTGGTGACAGGGCATCCTGGTAACCAGCCAAATCTTAGTTACTATGATTAAACTTCCACATATTGCTTTGGTCTATTGGAGACAGTGCAGGTGCTCAGTTCAAATCCATGGCCTCCTACAAAATTTTACTTAATAATCCCAATACTTGCGTGTAGATAAGCACTTGAGAAAGGGAATCTGTCCCAAAACTGAAGTTCTCTGTAGACTCTATGACATGCCAGTCCCATATGTTCAGATGTAGGAAGAAGAAAGACCTGTTGCCTATGGTTATGTTTCACCCCACACAGATTTTAATATAGTAAAGCTCAAAGCCTCTTACAAACATTCACCCTGTTTCACTAAGCACTGCCCAGGGGTGGCCGTGAGTGGCTGGGTGGTGAAGAATGAAGACGTTTGTAAGGCCTGCTGCAGGCACATTGCAGCTACAAAGTTCGTATGTCAGGCTGGTGTGAACACATCCTCAAGCACCAACCTGTCTAAAGAAAAATCTTTGCCTGGAAGTCCTGTCTTTTTGGAATATGTGTGCTGTGTTAAATGGTTCTGTGCTGAAGTAATTTCCGCGAGTGGAGATGTCAGGCCTGTGGATGCCCCCCTGTGATGCATGTCCTGCCCTATTGCAGTGAGGAGCCTCAGAACAGCCATGGCTCCCTCTGTCACAAGGAAAAGGAAAGAGTGATCCACAGAGGCCAAGCTTGATCGTTTGCATTTGAAAACAAACCCCTGGAAAAACACTGCCTTCTTTGTGAATACCTGTGACTCTCAGGACCCATGACCTCTTTGTTCTCCACTTTTGCAGACACAAGTCTTCCTTAAAATAACAGCTCTTTTTTTCTCTCTTTATTGCCTACATATGGAAAATACATAGGAGGAAAAGTCACAATACAGATAAGCAAGGTTCTGAAATCACTGCAAACCCACCAACCACTCTGTCATTCTTTAATTTATAGGTATTATTTATTTTGCTGAAAAATGAAATAACAATGTGCCTGCTGTTTAGTAACCTGTTCTTTTGCTTGGATATTAAAACAAATATATTTCAATGCCTGTTAATATATTCTGCAATGTCATTTATAGTGGCCCTATGGCATTTCATTATAAGATTGTGGCATATTATTTTCTTTTTTTTTTTTTTTTTTTTTTTTTTTTTTTTTTTTTTAAAGAGAGAGGGACAGTGAGAGAGACAGAGAAAGAGAGAAACAACTTTATTGAGATTTTTCACATGGCCTTAGTTGCTCCAACACTTAGTTGTGTACGTGGTGCTGGGGTTTGAACCCGGGTCCTCGTGCTTGCCAGGCAAGCGCCGAAACCGCTGAGCCA